>VMKM01001886.1:0-104016 GCA_008360985.2 Macquaria ambigua
AAGACTATCTTGCCAGGCTAAACGTGATTCTTCCAGATTGGTGGAACGCCATTTCCTTTCAAGTTTTCGCGATGTTTGTTTTAGTTTGCGGGTTTGCGGGTTATACCATGGAGCTAACCTCCTCTGTTTTATTATCTTCTTTTTTAGAGGGGCGATAGAGTCGAGTATTATTCGCAGTGAGCCTGCAGCACTATCAACAAGATGATCAATTTGGGAGGGACTAAAGTTAGCATAGGAGTCATCTGTTACATTGAGACATGGAACTGAATTAAATGCCAATGGAATCACTTCCTTAAATTTAGCTACAGCACCATCAGATAGACATCTAGTGTAGGAATGTTTGCCTAATGGCGTGTAGTCCAGTAATAGGAATTCAAAAGTTAATAAAAAATGGTCTGATAAAAGAGAATTCTGTGGAAAGACCATTAGATGTTCAATTTCTATGCCATAGGTTGAAAAACACTGTTCTAGGGGATGGCGGATATCCCTGTATGTCACGACCCATAACACCTTACAGGGAGCCAGTGAGAAGTCCAGTTGCAGTAAGGTTCAACAGGCACCATGCAAAGGCCCGTTCTGTGATAGAAAGGGCATTTGGCATTATGAAGACAATATTTTTCAAGGCTCTGGAAGTGCACCCTGTTTTTCCAGTCATTGCTTGTTGTGCCATTTCGCACAACTTCAGCCTCAGAGATGGAGACACACTTGAGCCTGTGGAAGAGGCGCTGGGGCCAGATGACGGAGGTGGTCAGCTTCAGCCAGACTTGCAGTGTGGGGAACAGCTGCGTGAGCGCATCGCTGCTGCTCTTTCAGCACCAAACAACACTCCTCCAGCTCTACATGACCATGACTATAAAGAAGACATGTTAAAGTCAAAACTCATTCACAAGTTTTTCGGTTCATGTTGCATTGCATGTAAATAGTTTCAATTGCTATTGCTAATAGTGTTAATAGTTATTAACAATATAGCCTATATATATTGCATAACTGTATTATTATTGAAAACAAACATTTTTTTCTTTCTGTCTCTTTATTTATTCAGTTTTTTTATTTTCTCAACACGTTTTTCTAATAAACTCAGCAGCCTCTCCTCCCTGGCCTCACTTTCCCTGGCCCTCTCCAACAGTTCCAGGATTGCGTCCCACCGTTGCCTTTTTGGTGGCCCTGGCTTCTCTGACCCTGACACACTCCCTGGCTCTGGAGTCTGACACTCTGGCTCAGATGGCACTGAATCAGGGGAAGCTGATTCAGAAATGGAAGGGGTCTCTCCCCAGGCTGAGGCAATGAGGCATGGAGGCTGAATAGATGGCCTGCCACCTATTGCCTCATCTATGAGAAAGAACCACTCCCCTGAGTCAGTGGCACTCCCCGTTGGTGGCTTCCTGAGTTCCTGCACACATTGCAATTTGTATAAAATATTTGTAGTTAACAATTCATGTAGTGTTTATTTCAAATGCTAAATACAGCAAAGAAAATACTCAAAGAGAACAGTAACTGTGATCTTTCATCTATGCTTTCATTATGGCTATAACGTTAGTTAAATGCAATGAGTCCAAACCGTGTATGTCTTTTTAAGGTTTTCCCACTTCTTGGCTGCTCTGGCAGGACTCATGACACCAGCAAGGTCCATCTCTTTCAACACAGCTCTACAAAATGGAATAACAAGTAACAAGTATATTGAAAAACAACAAATAAATCTATCAACATCATTACCAATGATGATAGACTGCAATTTAAGTCAAAAGATATAGTGTCATTTTACTTTTATTATGAATACACATCAAAATAAGATACTCCTTCACAAGAATTTGACATAACTCACTCCCATCCGGCTGCAGATGCAAAACGTTTCCCAGAGAAGAGGTGGTCCCTCTCTCTCCTCAGGCGAATAAAGTTTGCCACATCATCGTCGGTCCCTGAAGAGATTAAAATAAGGCAGATGCTATTAGCACCCAGGTGTCCATAGCCAACAATGCTATTTGCACCCGGGCACACCCAGTAGCAGGCATCAGGGACCGCCACATGGACTCACATTAACTCTGATCCCAAGTCATAGGATGCTGTGCTTCAGAACCAGAACTTACAAACTTGTTAACATAACCTTAAGTGGCTGGAGCCACAGCTTGTTGGGCTTATACGTATAGTATATATACACACAGATATTGCAAATGTATATAAACACAGATCTATTTTATTGTATCTATTATTTGTATTTTATTTTTTACTTTTTTGATGTATTGATGGAAATTTCTTTTTTTGATGTTAACTACATTCCCTTGTGCTGCTGCATCAAATTGAATTTCCCCTATGGGTGATCAATAAAGGTACATCTTATCTTAAGCACTGTAGCTATTTACATCCGGTTGTTACTATTGAACTGCATGTTCTTACTCAAGAATTGCTTGGTGTGGTAACCTGAACATCAGGGGCAAAAACCACCTGCGCTATATTGCGATAGGTGTCCCACAGACCCCCTGATGGCTGCCTTTGACCAACATGTTCTCTGCAAGGCCACGTCTATATTAGACAAGTCAAGTTTCCTATCTGGGATAATAAAGTGACTGAACTGAACTGAAGACCAAATGACACTGACAGTTTACAAGAGCATCCTTTCATGTCTTTGTCCACAGTGTATATCTTATGTCTACCCTGACCTCTCCAGTAAACACTGTAGTCTTTGTCATTCCTTTCGATGCTGATTTGACTGCTGTCTGATTTTTGTAGCTCTTCAGCCACCATTTTGAAACCTCTGTCAGTAAGGATTTTGGATAAATCCATTGCCATCTGGCTGTCACAGCGAGTGTCTAAAACTGATACATGGACATTGTTGAATCCTGGAAACTCTTCTCACATTCTTGCCTGTCTATGACTCTGATCAGTTCAATAAGGCTTTCAGAAACAGAAAAATTTGGTTCAAGAAACATCTTCAGTTTTTGGAAATGGCTTTCTATCCTGTTATTTGTGTTATTTCCTATGGTGGGCAGGTCCTTTTCCTCCGCATTTGGGCGCCTATTTCTTGGATATTTGTGAAAAAGCAGATGACATATAGGATGGTTGTGTTTATCTGCCACTCTTGTGACACAGAGTTTTCCCTCTTTCCGGTCATATCAAAGCTGAATGGCCATGGAACACCCCATCCGCAGATAATGCTGGAATGGCCTCACATGTTTGCCTATAGCCAAATAACACAGCCATGAGGCACTTCAAAATAGTGTACTATCTTTAATTGACCTATCATGTTTTGCTAATTCTAATTCCATTAAATCGCCAGTACGTCCCAATTTACGATGTCATTCATGAGTCATGTTTGTGTTTTCCATGCATAATGATGGAAATGTCATATTTTGGAGGATAATCATTCACACAATAACAGCGCAATTAACAGACTGTACTATAATAAAACTTGCTTTCATCATTTTGGCAGTTGCCTGCTGTTTACATAATGGTATCAACTGTCTATTGAGTTTAGACCATGAAAATGCCAAACCATCAAGAAAATAGGGCCCAGGGTCTCCTGAAATTCAAAACCATTGTTTTTGTCTGCTGTTACTTACTTTTACTCTCTCTCTTTGTCCCAAAGTGAACACAGGAATATGTAATTCTGGAGTAAACAATCCTGTCTTGGAGTTCTTTGTTGCTGTCAATAAGCTTTTCTGATCTTTCTGCATGAATGGGATGATATCCTTCTTTGCTCCAAACGTCAATGGCCTTCTCTGCCTCGGCAAAACTACTAAAAGTTTGGCTATTCTTTATACTGTCTGTCTTGTCTGCCTAATGTGGTAATAAGGAATAAGGATAATAAGGAAGTTAATATAAAACAATAAGGAAGATGTTACCAGTAATTAACATTTGCAAATAATAACTTTAATGCAACAAAATCCAAGCTAGACTACTCTCCATACTAACGAGTAGGATATGAATTAAAAAGATTACTTAAACACTTGATGTGATAAAAAGCAAAGTCCCATTGGTGTACTTACCACTGAGTATTGTTTTCTTCATTTTTTTATCTGAAACACAAGATTGCACCATACTTATATGTATGTCTGTCCCCATCTAGTGGACACAATTGTTATTACAGTCTAAAACTGAAGTTAAACCATTTAACATTTGCCCTACTTTTTGGTCGTTTTACCAAAATTAATAGGGTGAGTATATGGCAACACAACATGTAAAAGTTTTACATTTTGTCCAAGCATGTTCAACTGCAGTCAGTTAGCTAGCTAGCGCTAATGTTAGCTAACTAGCAAGGGTTAGCTAACGCTAACGCGAGTGCTAGCTGACCGCAGAACAAGTCTGCGTATTGGACCATTTTCATTTGAATTATACAAACAGCGAGAAAACATAGCGTTGTTGGAAAGGGTATAGTTTGTGTTTAATGTTCCCTACCTTTGTATCCCCCTTTGTCCAAAGAACTTGTTGCTTTGGCGCCTTCAGCGTCAGCTGTTCAGGCACATAGCTATCTAGTTACGTCATAAAAAGACATGCAACGATGCATACAGAACGTTTTTTTGTAGAGCCAGGGGGCGGGGTGAGGGGGCCGGGTGTAAATAGCCGGGTCGCTAGCCGTGATTTGTGCCGTAATATTAATACACAGTGCAAACACATTAAATTCACAATTTACCACATGGCTAATAAACTGGTACAACAAACATGAACATATCATCGAAAGCTAAATGGATTACTTACATTTGTACAAGTTGTTTTCGCGCTGCTGCTGAGTTCCCTCCTCTCATCCGTCTGCCATTTTTCTTTTCAGCGCAATGCATGATGGTATATTGTGGGAAATTTTATTCAGCAACTGTGGTATAATATTGAGTATAATGGTGAATCAGTATTGAATCATTGCAGGGTAAGGTCAGAGAGGTCAAATAAGTCATAATCAATATTACAGTATTATGTATAAGTCAATCAAAGTCAATCATATTGATAAAGTCAGGTAAAGTCAGGTTCAGTCATAATCATGATGTAGTCATGTGTTGGTGGATGTGGGCACAATCACAGAAGTCTTGTATTCTTAATGAAGTGCAGCAGCTGGCAGTGGGAGGTTAGAGTGTATCAGACAAAGGAGTATTATTCTGAGGACAGTGGGAAAGAATCCTTGAGTGAAAACAAGCAGTTCCTCAGTTGATACTAAAAAAATAGTGTGGCCTAACAATGTAGCATGATCTATAAGAATATAAACTGTATGATGAATCACTGGAAGTCTGAGAGTGCATAGCCAGGTGAAAACATCAGAGCCAGGCGAGCTGTGTGCACACAGACGATGCTAAGGAGCACATTGACCTGCTAAAAGAACACAATGACCTTTAAGGAGTGTACAAAATCAGATGTTATGAAAACACAGAGGAAACTTGAAACAGAATTAATAAAGCATGCACAGCAGAGAAAAGATGTTATGAAAACACAGAGGAAACATGAAACAGAACTAATAAAGCACGAACAGCAGAGAAAGGATGTTATGAAAAACACCGAGAGCTCCAGCAGTATGAATATACACCATTAGCTCATAATCAATGAGGTCAGGCCTTTGGGATGTGGGATTCACCTGGACTTTGACACAATGTTGGGAGCACAGAAGGAGGAGTAACAAGAAGAGTATGAACAGTTTGAAAACATCACAGAAATTAGGCCAAGGTCAGCAGGTGGTTATACAACTTTGAGCCCACAGAAGGAGGGGTGAAGATGGCTATAAAGAAGATGTGTGCATTGGATTGTCAGTTACTTCATGGACTGACTCAGGTGTGTGTGTGCTTGTATGCTTGACTGTTGGTTGCTCCATGACCTAACCCGGGTTTGCTGTACTTGTTGATTTGTCAGTAAACTCTATTCATATTTGAACTCTTTTGACTCAGTTGAATTATTTTTGAGTATTGAAGTGTACTTATAGTGTGGTGAAAATCCTGAAGACATCTGGCCCATCTTTGGGATTTTTTCTACCACAATATACTGCTTGGTTAGTGACCATCGGTTGTACACAATCGGTTGATTGTAGCTGTTCAAGCCCACTCACCAGCTACACAATTTGACAAACCACAAATTACTGAACTCAAAACTGTCAATCAGACTTTTATCAGCTGTAGTGTGTACACACACTACACACGGAAAAAGACTGGAGAACTGGAGGTAAGCAATATTGTAGTTTTGTTTGTCAGGCAGGAAACATTCTTGATTCACATGTACATGCAGAGGAGGCTGAAGAGGTTTAAATTAAATTGCAGGGAAGCAGGCAGTGGTGTAGCAGTGAGGATTCAGTGCTGTATGCAGATTAAGTGCCAAATTTGCTTGAAACTTGAATCTTGTTGCTAACATTTGTAACAGGATGTTGTTGACCGAGACCGACAGTCACAACTAGTAAGTATGCTTGACAATATCCCTATTGTGGGGGACATTCAATCACACTAGCAACACTCAAACACAAAAACCTTATGGCTATCTATGACAGGATAATACATGGAACATGTGACAGTAAAATTGCTCTCTTGTCTCCTTGTCAGCTCTGATTGAGGGTGTTTGTCTGAGTTTCAGTTGGTGACTGACATGACAAGACACACTGTGATTATCTGATCCAAACTAGTGGAATTCTGAAAGGCCCACAGGACCAGATCAGAGATTTTGTTTTTTGCTCTCTTCTCTGATTAAAGACTATTTGTACTCTGTGTCAAGTCTTGACATCATAAGGATTTAGTCCTCTCTCTCTCTCTTACACACACATACACACACACACACACACACTATCACTTTCACATTCACCTTCAGTTTATCCCCACCTTCAGGTCTCACTGCATGTCAGTTAACATATCTGTATTAGATGAATATCAGGTTATTCAATTGTATGGCTTTGCCTTTGGCTCACAGGCAACAATGTATCTCATAACCTCCAATTTTAGTTTGGAGGTGATAGGAACAGGAGGAAACACAAAGTTGGGACTGTCGACTTAAGGAAACTTGAGAAGGCAAAATTCCCGCTCTTGTTAACTTTTACAACGGAGCAACAGAAAGCATCCTGACTGGAATCATTACAAACTGGCATGGGATGTGCACGGCCCAGGACAGGAGGGCTCTGCAGTGGGTGATTAAAACCACCCAGAACATCATTGGTACCCATCTACCAAGCATTAAAGACAATACCCACCCCGGCCACAGCCTGTTCATCCTGCTGCCATCTGGCAAGCGATACAGAAGTATCCACAGCTGTACCACCAGACTACAGAGCAGCTTCTTTCCTCAGGCTGTGAGACTCCACCATTAATAAATGACATGGAACTTTCTGTTATGCTGTTTTTGCACATTTTGTATACTAAAGGCTATGCATGTGACGTCACAGTAGGCGGAAGTCACTGCGGTTACACCCACTGAGTGGCAGGAAAACTGAGTGGCAGCGTTTGCGAATGACACAAAACACAAAAAACACATCTAAAATGGGAAAGAGGTGTTGTCAAGTTGCCATTTTGTGTCAGGTATGTTGGATTTTTGGGTAAAATCATATCTTATATACTATACTGACTACTCATCAATTAAATATTTAGCATCTTTCATTTATATTCTGTGTAACTGAAGTTTTTGTCAGCGTTTATTAAAAAACATCTATGATGATGATCCTTGTGTTCTACAAACAAAGGAGGGGATGGATAGATAGCATTAGCTGGCCAAGACAAACCCAGGTAGGAGCAGCAGGTGTCAGCGGCACTGTGGGCAAACATGTACAAGGAGGAGATGGTGAGAATCCCACCACAACTTAAGACCAGGACGTACATCAATGAAACAGCAAGGACCCTGGACAAGAGACTGAAAATGCCAGACCAAAACCACTCACAGCATCTACTGGGAAGAGGTCAAAGGTCAATGACCAGAAGTCAGTGGATTACTGGAGAAAGATCAAGGAGGACATTCACAACTGACACCAGAGACCATCTTTGACCAGAGACAGGGGTTGCCATCTCCCCCCAGATACAACCACCTGTTATCAAGTGACCAAAGACCCATACTTCACTCACAAAATGACAACTGAGCAAACTCTGTACACTCCATACACCATATGAGATGTGGTTGACAGCTAGTAAGTGTAACTGGTAAATGCTGGTAAGGGGACCTTGTGCAATGATGATTTCGTCAAACAGTAAAATGTGTTTATAATGGTTATTCATAAACGTATGTACTGTATATGTGCAATATAAGCGGCTGAGAGGGAGTGTCTCCACTCTTCACCTAAATGTAGTGGCCTGTCCTGCACTCATTTGATGGCAACATATCATCTTGTTCAGCATACTTAGAGTCCATCAATACCAGCCTTAAATCCTTGACAAAATGGTCAAAACCCTACCTTGCATCTTGCTCCTTTTTTTAAACTATATCTAGCTACACTTGTGTTGTCTTTAGTTTTTTTGGTGTGATATAACTACCAACCTGTGCAGCTCTCTGGCAGCTCTCAGTTTCCCCAATTATGCGTCTTGTATATTTCTCTGCCTTGCTCACTGATCCATGTTCCCAGCAAGCCTAGGTGTTGTTTTGCTGATAGATCAGACAGAGGCTTGTCAAGCATAAATGTGACATGACTTGCAACTTACAAACTCTTAAAACAAGTCAGCAGCGGCCCACTCAAACTTCCAGTATTCATACTGTGAGGCTCCTGTTCCTGAGAGACTTCTGACACTAGCAAGGGAAGAAAGAGATTAAGGTAACACCAAGTCATTGCTTTATTGTTGCTGTCACTGAGCTGACAGTGCTTGTTGCAATAAATGTAATTCTTCATTATGGCAGACAGCTACGGGGTTAACTTACAAATTGTATGACAGATGTAGGGATAGCAAATAGTTTACAGTAATCCATCATACAGTATTTCATATATTTTAAAGCCAGAATGATGCCTCTTTCAGTTACTGCTTCCTTGCACAAAACATCAGCTCTATTTTTAGTAGACTGGATCTGTCTTTGCATATCTCTATCAATTTAGTATTCTGTAAGTTCAGAGTTAGAAAATCAGGTCATGTTGCTTTTTGCCCTGCAGCATCTCTTTAACATAGAGTTGTGGTGTTGGTGCAAATAGACAAAACACAAGCAAATTAAGAAAATATCTTCGCCAATTTGGCAACATATGAGAAAACACAACTAAATACAGAAACATGCTGCAAATACAGAAAACACAACCAAACACAGAAAGCACAACAATGTGTACACCATGCACTTGTGTGTTTCTATATTTGGTTGTGTTTTCTCACTTTGCAGCATTTTTTCTAAATGCTGCGCATGTGTTGTCCTGTGTTGGTGAAGATGTCTGAAGATTTATATATATATATATATATATATATATATTATTTGGCCTGGTTTGATTTGTGATTTGGTCAGTGAGTCTGGGAAGCACTGCTAAAGAACCTTACATATAGGATAGAACACCCTAGAGAGCTGCTCCAGATGTACTTCTTTAATTGAACCCAGAACAGCTGACTGTGTCACATGTCATCCTAGAGAGACTTGTGTGGAATCTCTTGAATTTCTTTACTCTGGGGAAATCAATGATGCTCCAAAACTCCCAATGTCTCAAAGAAAATGTCTCAGCTGTACACTCTGAAGCAATTCATCAGCACAGATGGTTCAATCGCTACTTTACCGCCTGCACATAAGAGCAATGTGCGTTGTATGTCTCAGCTTCTCTCTCCTTTATTCCTTATTAATCTCCTCCACAACGTCTACCCTGTACGAGGTAGTATTCAATGTAAATGCTACATGCTGTGTAATGTCTCTGCACTGCTGGCATTTCTATTCAGGCTCTCTCAACACCAGCCAATGGATGACAGTGCTCCATCTTTATTCATGTATTCATGTGTCTTCCCACCAATTTGGCCCTCCTACTGCGTTGCCACCCACCCTCTCCTCTCACTTCTCCTCCCACTGCCTGTTATGTGTCTGAATCAAAAGGTTGTGACCTTTCCAAATCATTAAGACTTCCTGTGAGCCTGTTTTTATGGCTCATCAGACTGCACAATACAGAGATCACTTTCCCTCTCACTACACTTGATAGAAAGGTTATGGTTCCGGCTCGAGATTCTTTTGCAACAAGCTCCAATGTCAGCTCTAATGTCAAAATGAATATTTGTCCTTGAGATGCTATAATTCCTCAAAGACATTTTCCTTCCAGAGTTAATTAATGAAGCATGTTGGTCATGAAAATATCAATGTCGCTTCATTAACCCTTTCAGGCTTCATTTGTGTACAGTAAATCATCATAATAACTACACTAGAGAGGGCATTCCATAGGGTAAGAGTAGCAACACTGAAGTCTCTGTCCCCCACAGAACGCTGCCTGGTGTGAGGAGTGGCAAGGAAAATGTGTTTTCATAATTTTCCACATTGTTTTCTTTCACATATTAACCCACTGAGATAGCAGGTATCATAAGGAAACTTGTCTTTGGCTTCATCGTGCTATAGATCAGCCATAAAAAGCCATGTGAATAAATATTAAATGCTGAAGTAACATTGAAGACATATTGCACAAACCCTGTGGCATGTTAGTTTTTGTTGTTGAAGGATAAGCCTGGTGATATTCTATATTTTTTTTATAGTCAACAAATTATGAAAAGACCTAAACCAACACTGAATTGATGCTACTATTGCCTGTGTATACAAAGCCTGTCATATCATATTTCTTGTTGCCATAGACCTTCATTGCTGTCCAAAAACCTACCCTGTCTCCTAGAAATGACATTTCTACTGTAACTACTAATTTGTTTTGCCAATTGTGTTTCACTGGGAAATGCAATTGCTGCCTGGATTATGTTCACTGGAAACATGTTTTGTACCGCATGCAAGTCATCAAGAGAAGGTCAGGCTGGATGGTGGGTGTACAAAGTGCAGGACTGTGATACTGGAGACCAGTGTTTACATCCTGCATATTATGTTTAGGCAAGAGAAACACTTTGGTTAAGGTTAGTGAACATGTCCTACCCCGTGCTTTAAAGCTGGGGTAGGCAAAATCTACCTCTATGCAAAACCTTCCGCCTCTCTCTCTGCTGCCTCATATCACTCCGCTAAGCCCCTCCAACCAAACCCACAACTTCGACGGCAGCAGAAGGAATCGCTTGCCCTGCAAAACCTCATGCCTCTTAGGGCTTGCTGTCCACGGCGTGAGCCTCACCGAGACCGCAGTCCCTCCCGCCGCGACTTGTCTTCTCAAAAAAGCCCCTCCAGCGCTTTGCGGCGGATTTTCCGCCTTTCCGCTTTCACCATCTGCAGGGACGTGCACTCGCATCTGCTTTTGTAGCTGTGCCAATACGAACGCACAGTCTCTCTGAAATAACCAAAGTCTCCCGTCACGGGCTAGATTTTCTGAAGCCTGAAAACAGAGCCAAGAGGAGGGGCTGAAGTAGAGGTTTGCTCTCAGACCACTTGAATTACAATATGCTACACGGTTAATATGGATTTTTTGTCCAATGACGCCAAAGAAATACTGCCTACCCAACCTTTAAGTCACTGTGAACTTTTTTCAATATTTAACCAAGACCACCATTTTTCTCTAACCTTAACCTTTAAGTGTCCAAATCAGAACCCAAGGAAGTGTGCTGGGCTTTGAAGCCAATTTGACATAGCGGCCAAACAGTATAATTTATATAAAAAAAACTTCTGGGTGCGTCACGTGATGCACGCTGGCCCCAAAAGAGTTTTTCCCATAGACTTACATTGTGAAAGAGACGTCTGTAAATCAGTGGATTTTTGTTGTTGTTTTTTTTAGGTACATCAATTTCCCAGTACGAACATTTAAACTTTTGGCTTCATGCGCTACTGAGCAACTTTCATAGGAACTAACGGGGCCTCTGGTGCTGTATCCAGTTCTCTTTATACATCCATGGGCAGCACCCAGCGCTTGAGCACTGCCTCATCCTCTTGCTGGTGTGGGGTTCCGAAAACAAACTGTAAACCTACAAAGTAATATAATTTCTCGTTCTTGATTGGCAACTTCTCAAATCCATCCGTACTGGAGCCCAAATCTAATCCGGAATATGAGAGTGGGCAGCACGAACATCCGCAGCAAAGATTACAGCAGGACATCTCTGTTTGGTAAATATTACGCTCATTACCTGCTTATTGTGTGACATAATGATGGATTTAGTCTTTCAATCACAAGCCGTATATTAAATTTGTTAATAGGTGTACGTGTGGCAAATGCATATGCAATAAAATGCAGACTGAAGTGGACAACGTCTGCTGTCAGGAAATAACAAAGGTAATGTAGCTAGATCATTTAACAGTAATCTTTTTGAACCTTTTCATTCTGCTTTCAGGGTCACTCTCCACTGAAACTGCACTTACTAAAGTGGTAAATGATCTGCTTACCATGGATTCGGATTCCACCTCAGTACTTCTATTATTGGATCTCAGTGCAGAATTTTGATACCATAGATTATTGTATACTCAGTTATAATCAATCTCTGGCCTGGCTCTTGTGTGGTTAAAGTCTTACCTAACTGAAAGAACACAGTGTGTTTTCTTTAATAATACTACATCAACATTTTCTGATGTGAAATATCTGTAACTCAGGGCTCTGTTCTTGGCACTCTGAGTTTCTCTCTTTTATATTTTTATATTGGCCAAATTATACGCAGTCATGGAATTAATTTCCACCGCTATGCTGATGATACTCAGCTGTATATGTCTGTAAAGGATGATCAAAGGATGATGCTGGTCATTGGCCCTGCTCGACATAGACACCAGTTTGATCAAATAACAGTAACTCTCTACAGCTGTGTGATTTCTCAAAGTTCGACAGAAAAGAATCTTGGTTTTATGTTTGATCCTACCCTCCCTTTTGATCAGCACATTAAAGACATCACCAAGATAGCCCTTGTCCAGTTAAAATTAGGTCTTTCCTGTCCTTGATTGTTGTAATGTTTTGATGTAAGGTCTACCGCATACTAGTTCTAAAAGGCTTCAAATCGTTCAGAATGCTGCAGCTAGAATCTTAACTAAAACTACAAAATTGAATCATATCACACCAATTTTAGCTTCCCTTCACTGACTCCCTATCCATGTCAGATCTGACTTTAAGGTACTTATGACTTCTAAATGGGCTCGCCCTTTAATACCTGTCTGATCTCCTTAAACCTTATATCCCATCCCGTGCTCTCTGCTCTCAGAATACAGGGCTCCTGTCTGTTCCCAGAGTTAAAAAGAAGTCAGCAGGCTGCAGGACCTTTTCCTAACATGCCTCCTTCATCTGGAATAATCTCCCTGCTGACATCAGACAGTCTGGCTCTGTTGAGGTCTTTAAATCCAAACTTAAACTCATCTTTTCGCCTTAACCTTTAACTTTTTTAATACTTTATTGCAATGTTTCCTTCATCATTATCCAGAGAATTGTTTACTTCAAAAATCCATTGCACATTTTTAGTACTTTTTATGCAAGTTAAATTAAATTAATAAATATAACAGAAAGTAACTAAGAGACACGAACTCAACCAAAGCAAGACAAACAAACAAGTGAACAGTTTTTTACAGAGTCTATATTTGGGGTAAATCTTATTCCATTTTTTGTGTGATCTCTGATTGTAAAGGTTAGTTTTTCCATGTCCAAAAGCTAGTTGCTTATTTTTGATTACCTTGTACCTGTTATCATTATCTCTTCCGGTGGGTCAGTCTCAGTCTCAATGAATCTATTAAGCCTGGTACTTACAGCCCATGTTGTCTTGTCAATGAGAGTGTTACAATGTATTTATAATTTTGTCGTCATGATTGTCCATACTTTAATTTAATTATGTTGGTCTATTCTGTACACATGACATCTATTGCATGTCTGTCCGTACTGGGAGAGGGACCTCTCCTCTGTTGCTCTTCCTGAGGTTTCTACCATTTTTTCCCCGTTGTACAGATTGTAAAGCCCCCGCAAGTAAAATTGTGATATTTGGCTATTTAATAAAATTTACTTGACATGACATGACATAACTTGACTTGACTTGATAAGATATAAGCATAGCTTTCTGCTTTAACCCCAAAAAACTATATGTAATAACTGACTTTTTTGGCCACCTGGGGGCAGCAGAAACAAGTTGTCAACACAACATCGACATGTCATTGACTTTTAAATTAATATGGCAAACTTGTTAGCAAACAGTTGCTTATTTACATATCCAGCAACTGCGGAGCAACATTATCATTCATTTGGAGCCGTGTTTGTGGCAATTTGAGGAATGTAAGTCCAATATTCATCATCCTTTTAGCTCTGTTTTTGGTCTGTACCAACTCATGATGGAAATATCTGTCTCTTGTTGCTAAATGTTCCATTGTGTTCACCAGCTAGTGTCAGTTGTGTCTGTCTGCCGTAGAATGAGCTGAAACTCACTATAAAGCTCCATAAAGCCGAGGGAAGCTGCAGATTCGGGTTATAATTCACTGTAGGTTCATCACTACAAGCAACCCCTTTCACATTGTCACACTGTTTTCACATTGTTGATATAAAAATATCGATTATAGCCGCTTGAGTCTCTGCAAAAAGTGCAACTGCTGGAATGAGGCTGGAGAAAAGGTATTCAACATGGCTTTTCGAACTGAGTGTGTCATCAATGTGGACCCTTATATATTAAAAAGAGGTGACTTGTGAGTGACAGATTGGCCATGGATGAAAACTGTCCCATAACTAACTGCTTTTGAGTAAAACACTATCTCTTGTGTCTTCTTCACATTTAAAATCAGGTGGTTAGTGTTACACCAGTGCATTAACGTGTTAATTTCAAGGAAATAAGATGATGTTGTGCCTGTGTGCAATAAGCTAAGAAAGGCAGTGTCATCTAAGCAGCCTTCTAACAGCCTATTCTTATATTTTTACCTTACTGCTCATAGCACAGAGACACCTTGTACTCAGTATTATAGTCTATATACAGAAGTACAGCTGTGTTCAAAAGAAAGGGAAAGGTTGAAGAGGTAAAACAGTTTTAAGGTGGTAAAACAAAGTACATATGCAAAAGAAAATCATGAAGAGAACCTTTGACTCCACAGTTAAATAACTGTGTAATATTTAGAACATTTTATAGCTGATGCACCTGCAGTTTGGGCACAGATGATTAAGCCTCTTTGGGGCTATTTTCAGTGTCTCATGTTGGTGTGTAAACTCAAGTACTGATTGCCAGATCTCTTTCATAGCTGACAAATGCTGCTAATTGGCACTCAGAACCACCTATGTCTCAGGGGTGATTTAAAGTTCTTCTTCATTAGGTGTATTTTTTCTGCTACAGCTATTTTCACAATTCCAGCCTGAAAAAAGCAGCTGGATGATTTGTGCTGGAAAAAAGAAAATCTATATGTATGATATGTAACTATTGAACTATCTAGCAGGCTACCTCTGGATGATTATGTCTATCCTTCCTAATTGTGTAAATGTTTCCAATTACAAAAAAAGGTGGAAAGTTGAACATCTGCAATTCCCTGATAACTGCTCTGCGTTTTAACTTCTAATCCAGGGGGGTGCCCCTGCAAAGCAAAATTTAAACAAGTAGATGTTAGGGTGGTGGATGGGTATGTGTCTGACCTGAATAAACTCTAATCCTTAAGCAAGTGTTTTAGTTGCCTAATCCTAACCATACCTTAACCATAGTTCATTTGCCATAACCACAATCTTTCCCTAACCGTAATGCTTTAGTTTCCATGCACAGATATTTTAGAAAGGTATTATTATTATTATTATTATTATTATTACAATCTGGGGTTTTGCAGAATCACCCAATATTAACATTCTGTCTGGTGATTGGATTTTTTTTCTATGTGTACATGCACAAGTATCACACTGTGTTGGGTGTGGTGTCTATATTTGGCAATATGACTTTAAATATGTGATGGAACCCTTGGTCATCATCAGGTCCTGTGAAGCAGAGGATCTTTCCCATAACAGACCATGGATGTATAAAGAGACCTGGATACAGCGTCGGAGGCGGGGCCTCGTTCATTCCTATGAAAGCTGCTCAGTGGCGCATGAAGCCAAAAAAGTTTGACTTCCCGGGTATAAAAGTACCTGGATCTTCCACATAGCTTCCACATTGTGCGGCCCATAGAGCAAGCACACTAGCTTTTCCTTTAGCCCCGCCTCCCAACCGCTCTATCTCAGGCTCACTCACATGAATAGCAGTGACTCTATAACTCTGGATTCGGCTATTTATGCATTTTACAACTTTTAGGACATAATAATAAAAATAAGGGCTATTTAAGTGTTCGTACTGGCTAGTTGTTGTACCTCAAAAAAATTATCTGCTGATTTGCAGACGTCTCTTTCCCAATGTAAGTCTATGGGAAAAAGTCTCTTGGGGCCAGCGTGCATCACGTGACGGACCCGGAAGTTGTAATTACACGGTTTGGCCACTATGTCAAATTGGCTTCAAAGCCTGGTGCACTTCCTGGGTGCTTGGTACAGACCTTTTATACTTACTGTTCAGAACAGTAAGTAAGTAAGTAATATACAATTGAATCAATACTGAGTTAAAAAAGTAACTAAGAATGGAGCAAAAAAGAGAGATTGGCTTGTGTTAAAATGTCAAAGGTTATTACTTAAAGTTTAAGTATAATTAAATCTGATGATCTTGAGAGAAATCTCTCCTGCTTCCACCCTCCTTAATACTGTAACCTGTTCTGTAGTTAACTAATCCAGCCATACCTTCCTACCAAACAATCATTAAACAGCTTTCAATGCTTCCTCCAGAGACACCTCATGCATGCTAACTAAATTATTCACAGCGCTGGATGTACAGCATATGGCCAGTGCAGACAGTGTTTTTCCCAGCATCCCTCTGTCCTATTTTCCATTGCTGTTGGTGACATCGCTTTATGTGTTAAGTGTGCTGCTAATTGAAATAAATCAACCCAATTTAGCCTGACTCTCCTACACCCATCTATGGAGTTGGTTGCACATTGAGGAATTGAAGTGAGAGTGACAGTGTTTGTGTGTGTGTGTGTGTGTGTGTGTGTGTATGTGTGTGGAATGAATAATAAATTAATCAGAAGGGGCCTGGACAGTTGTTAAGAGATTGGAAATCACTCCCTCATAAATCATGCAGCTGTTTCATTCTGGTGACAGGCACTAGACGTCTGTTGGCCCACATCATACTCTCACTCACACAACCTCAGACCTTAGCTGTTGTTACTAAACTCAGGAGAAGTTTGCAGAATAAAGGAAGTTTCAAGACTATGTTTAAAACATTTAATATACATTTAATATATGACAACAAAAACATGTAAGAATTTATTTTATGGGTCCCATGGTTTGTTTTTTAAATATCCCAGTAAGGAACTAATTTTTTACTGTAGATTCTTGGAAAGGTTCCTGGAAAGGACTATGTAATTTGGTTCTAATTAGGGGAAATTGAGACAGTATCCAGTTGGTTCTCTTCTAAATAATTAATGCCATTTAATTGCTAGTGAACGTAGAGAGTCTTCTGGCCAGTGCACAGAAGGCCAGCTGAACATGTAAAAATGTAAAGATAACGATTCTAATAAGTGAATGTTTACTTGGATTAAAATATATCTCTGTCAGTTTTTCCAGTCATTAAGATTTTAGCAGTTCTTTCAAGGACATCTTCTGAAATTCAAATTCTAACACTAATAAGTTAATACAACTAACTAAACTCAAACAACTATCACTCTCTTTGTCTCTCAAGACAGACTCTAGTCATGAAACCAATGACTTTATACTTGCAAGTAGACTTGAACACCAATGACTGGTACCTTTACATGGACTTTTGCCTTTTTAACTTGGACTTTATATCCTCCCCAAGCCCAAAGATTCTGACAGCAGCCAATCATTTTGCACAGCTGGAGGGAAAATGCTGCTGTGGTTCAGAAATGACAAATTGTTGTAACTGTGTCAATGGAATAACACAACAATCCACACCTGATTTATTTTAAAGTAAGAAATACAAATTGTAAAACGCATTCATTATTTATGTCAGTTTAAGTCAGTAATTAACTGTTTAAAAATTTACAGTGGCATTCAATTTGGTGAAGGTGACTTATTTACGACTCAAAACACAAAGTTTAGGACTTGGACTTGATTAGAACTTGACTTGTAATAACTTATCACAGTTCTGCTAGTTTCCCTATAATTAGTACTTAATTACACAGCTCTTTCAAAGAAACAGTTGGGACCATGGGACCTGTAAAAATAAAATATCCCTGACAAAATCAAAAGAGACTTGAATTACTGATTAATTCATCAAGTTAATTAAAGAGGTCTAGGAATTTGACAACGTTGATGGAACAAGTCTAGTGTTTTACATAACTGAATTTAACTTTTTTGCTAACGACCTGTCTTATCATTTGCTTGCCACACTATTCAATTCAATTCAATTCAGTTTTATTTATATAGCGCCATATCATAACAAAGTTATCTCAGGGCACTTTTTCATATAGAGCAGGTCTAGACCGACTCTTTATATTTACAGAGACCCAACAGTTCCCACCATGAGCAAGCACTATGCGACAATGGCAAGGAAAAACTCCCTTTTAACAGGTAGAAACCTCGAGCAGAACTAGGCTCTGGGTGGGCGGTCATCTGCCTCGACCGGGTGGGTTGAGAGAGAGAGAGAGAGAGAGCAGGAGGAAAGAGAACATACAGCAGCAGTTCCACACAGAGATGTAACGCAATGGTTGTGGTAATGGTATGGATGTTAACATCAACAGAAATAATACTAAGAGCAACATTATAGCAGCAATACTAATAATAATAGCAACAGCAACTGCAGCAGCGGGTGCAGAGCAGGAACACGGGGGCAGCAGGTGGCTGCAACCACAGATCCAGACTCCACAGCTCCGGAGGCAGAAACACCTGCAGAAAGCAACAGAAGGAGAGAGAAAGGGGAGAGAAAGCACACAACTACGGGAAGAAGTTGAGTTAGTAACAAGCATTGATGGGATATGGGCTATTGCCTATGGTTTCACTATATCGGGTTGATGTGTCCAGAAGGATCCTGCCTAGGTGAAAGCTGTGGTTGCCCAGGAGTTCATCGCTGAACCAGTAGAACAGCATGTTCCAATCTGCTTCATACAGTCGAGGTACAAGCTCCAGGTGGACTGCCATCATACTCCAGCTCCCCGCTACCAGGTCAGACATAGAGTGTGGCTGTCCTCTAAGGATCTTCCTCTCAGAGTTGAGTCTCACAGAGTGGCTCCCAAATTTGTAGGCCCATTCAAGATAATCAAGATCCATCTGCAACTTCCCTGTTCTCTTTGGGGCCATCTCATCTTCCACGTCTCCAAGATCAAGCCGGTCGCCACCAGCCCCCTTTCTCCTGCTACTCGTCCTCATCGTCTGGTTGGTGGTTCTGATGCTTACATGGTCAGGCGTTTGCTAGATGTCCGTCGCCATGGCAGGGACTCTAATCATATTGCTACACTTACTGTACCCTTCAATAACTTTTTATACTCTAAGCTTAACCTTAAGCCTCAATAGGAACTAACTTCAACCCTAACCTTATACTAATTCTAAAATAAAACCCCTAAGTGCTCATAATAACTATGGAAGAATGTCCTCACCTTACATGTTTGTCCTTTTTTCTAATCCTTGTGATGACATTTTGTCCTCATGAGGAAAAAACTACAAGGACAGACACATATTTTTCCAGAAATCGCTCCACCCTGTGTCTGCCTGCCCGCCTACCAGCTAGAGTAATTACATCGAGCCAAAGCAAACTCAGAGGGAATCTTGGCTGGGAAAAGAAGAAGCTGTTTCCATTTCAAGGTCAGCCAGTAAGGTGTGAGTGAAAATTGAGGCAGTCTTGCAGAGAACTACCATTATTAGTAGAGAAACTGAGGCCCCTAAAAGTTGAGATACCCCTACCTGAGGTAGAACAAAGAACAACCATGTTTTTTCATAACTTTAATATGTCTAGTTTTTGAAATGGATGGTTGTATAAAAATATTTTACTGCAAAATTAGTTTGTTTGGTTGTTGTTTGGATCCTCCCCAAAACCGAAAATAGCAAAAATTTAGGCTTCGCCAAAAGGGACAGCGTCTGCCTAATCACATCTATCTCTGGAAATAATGATCACAATGACAAACCCTAGATTAAGTTAAAAACAAACAAGATATAATATAACTATTATAATTTATATAAGAATAAACATTTCTAAATATCATTTCATCATTCTAAATACATTCTTTTATATTTTATGTTACCTTTTGAATAACATGATATGATGATAATATGAGCCAACAGGCTGCATGACACAATATTTTCCAAATGATTTAACTGAAAAATTTGACTGAATTAAATGGAAAAATCAAAGATGAATCATAAATTGGATCCTAAATGAATAATCAATTATAAATAGTATAGATATACAATGTGACCCAACATTTTGCAACTATGCCGTCATCCACAATTCTATTAGGGCACTCTAGAAAGTCACAAGAATTGGAAATTGGACCCTTTATCTTAATTGTATCCTACTTAGGATTGTATGAAGGATATCACTTTATTTAATGTGAAGAAAAAAATATGGAGAAACTACAATAGGTAAATAGAAGGCTAAATGTCATCTATATATCACTGATTTGAATGGAAAAACAACAATAGGCTATATAAAGCATATGCAAATACGGAGGACCCCAGTGTATATCTATAATGTATATAATTTATTATTAGTTTATTGATTTTTACTTGTTTTAAAGTTAAAGTTTTAATTGATTTTCCACTCACAGTTCCTCCCTATGGAGGAGCTGGAGCTCGGCGGCTGCTTGCTGGGTGAACACCCAGGATACCATGGGGTCCCCCTTTCCACCAAAACTGCCCTGCTGGTGATAGACGGTCTTCTCTGGGAGCTTCCGGAGAACACCAAGAAGGCAGGTGCCTACAAAGATTTCACCGTGCCACCGGCGCAGATTCCATTTCCTGCCATCAGGAAATACTGAGAGGGGGTGGCAGCGGAGCCTAGAAACTTAAAGGTGCCTGTCTATTGGTGCCAACATTTCAGAGAACACCTCTGACCTCACCCAGCATAAGGGCAAGAGAGGGGCAGTGAAACACTTCTACTACTTCGGCCTGGTATTAAGTTAATCAAACCCAGACTGTCTGTTGTAAAAATCAGTCACAGTAAACAGACCCACTTTCTGCCTCAACTTACTGACCTACTGTACATACTGTAGTTGTGCTCACACAGTTTTTCTGTGCAATGAGGGATTATTACCAAGAATTCAGCTGTGCTCACTTTCAGTTTGATTAAATAAAGTGGTTTAGATAATAAAAAACTCTTGGTATGTTTCCAACCTGTCTGGTTGTCTGTGCTCATGTTTCTTGACCTATCGAACTTCATAAAAGCCATGATCTCAGTAATTAATTGAGTACAATATTATTATTACTGATAGTAATGAAAATAAGTCTAGAAGTAAGACCGAAGTTGTAATAATTTGGTAATTATCCTTAAATGGATCATTTGGCATTCATGTACATTTGGCCCTTTCTTTGATAAGCTTAATGTGTTTCTCTCTGCACTGACCCCTAAATTCTACAGCATTTTCATGTAAATGATAGGTTATGCCAGTGTTAGAGTTATGACTCATTGTAAAAGGCCTCAGAAAACATAGAGGCCAAATAAATACTCCAGTGGGAGCTAGAGGTCATCTCCTTCATTTGACAGAAATTACACCTTATTTGCAGCTGCTTTTTCTCAATTTTCTTGCTTTCTGCACAAATTAAACCATTCAAAAATGCCTTATTAAAAAGCTATTTCTGTTCCAGCCTCTTCTACTCTGCCACTTGAAATATTTACTAATTTCTTTTGGGGGGCCACTCAAAAACAACTGTGGACTGTAAACAGAGTGGTGAAAAGTAAAGAATAGAGCAAATATTGGATAATTATACAACAGATACACCAGTTGTGTGTCGGCACAGGAACAGGTGTTGGCTGGAACAGGGGACACCTTAAATGAGCATCAGAACTGGACCACGGAGCAATGGAAGAAGGTGGCCTGGTCTGATGAATCACGTTTTCTTTTACATCATGTGGATGGCCGGGTGCGTGTGCGTCGCTTACCTGGGGAAGACATGGCACCAGGATGCACTATGGGAAGAAGGCAAGCCGGCGGAGCCAGGGTGATGCTTTGGGCAATGTTCTGCTGGGAAACCTTGGGTCCTGCCATTCATGTGGATGTTACTTTGACACGTACCACCTACCTAAACACTGTTGCAGACCAAGTACACCCCTTCATGGAAACGGTATTCCCTAATGGCAGTGGCCTCTTTCAGCAGGATAATGCACCCTGCCACACTGCAAAAATGGTTCAGGAATTGTTTGAGGAACACGACAACGAGTTCAAGGTGTTGACTTGGCCTCCAAATTCCCCAGATCTCAGTCCAATCGAGCATCTCTGGGATGTGCTGGACAAACAAGTCCGATCCATGGAGGCCCCACCTCGCAACTTACAGGACTTAAAGGATCTGCTGCTAACGTCTTGGTGCCAGATACCACAGCACACCTTCAGAGGTCTAGTGGAGTCCATGCCATCAACGGGTCAGGGCTGTTTTGGTGGCAAAAGGGGGACCTACACAATATTAGGCAGGTGGTCATAATGTTATGGCTGATCAGTGTATATCTAAATGGACACAAAAACCTGCTCAACACCTACACATTTAGGGAGAGGATGTTTTATAGTGTTGGGTGTGAAATTGATTACAAAGCAATTAGAGTTTAAATATGTGTTTAATGACACTGTTAACAATGCATCATTTATTTAACATTATTAATGAGGTGTTACCTTGTGGGGGAATTGGATATGAGATCAGCCTGAACTCCCTCTGCACCAGTGCAGGAAATTACAAAACTAACCACATCAGAAAGCATTCAGCACTGACTCTACTATTGTACGGTTTCCTCCCAAAATCAACACAACTGATTTAATTGTATGTTTTTACATCATACAGTGGCTGGATTATCTCCATTAAATGATTGAGGCACACAATAATATAGCAGGCCATTGTTAGAATATATTGACATACTGTATATACATACCTCTAGGAAACGAAAGTACTGAAAAAAAACTGAATATGAAATTACAGTAAATTCAATAATATTCACATCAGGGTCATTGTATCAAGCGTCAAGTAGCTGCATTCAGTACACACACATTATGTATTCCAACTTGCATTTCTGAATTATTTTATCCATAAATAAAATTTTCTCTAATCCAAATTCAAATTTGGGCTATTCAAACAAACCCTATCACCAGAAAGAAAATTGATATTGGACAATTTTTCTAAACCCAATTATCTTTACTGCGATATTGGTCAGCCGGTCGAACCCAAGACCCTGAATCCTTCTGACTTCTACTTTCCGACTTTTCCCTAGGGCCACAATGAGGTAAACCCTTTTGGTTACAGTGAACTATTGGATGGATTGCCATGAAATTTGGTATAAACATTTATGTGCCCCAGAAGACAAATCCTATGATTGGTGATCCCCTGACTTTTCATCTTGCGCCATCATCAGGTCAAAAAAAATTAAAACTGTCCAATACTTTCATTTATGACCATATACCTCACATGCAAATGGCATCAGCTGTACTTTGTGTTTAGTGCTAATTAGTATATGTTACCATATGGGATTGCGATCATTGCAAACATTACCTGCTAAAAATAAACATGTTAATATTGACATTATAAGCATGTTAGCATGCTGATGTTAGCATTTAGACCTCAGACCTCAAGTTTTCTGAGAGTTTATTCCAGATATGTGGTGCATAGAAAAGTGGATGTTGCTTCTCCATCCAGCACTTATACATCAGAAGGTGCAGAACCAGAGCTAGTAGGATTATGAAGGATCCTCACCACCCCAGCAATGGACTATTCCAGCTTCTACACTCAACAACTCTGTAGCCACAAGTCCAACACAAAGAGAGTCAGAAAAAGCAGGTACATTTTTAGGCAATGTTATATATGTGGAGATGACATTTTTATTCTGAGGAAAAGTTATAGAAATGTTGTATTTCTTGCCTCTGATGGAGTATAGACAGAAGTGAGGTCACAGTCACCTCACTTCATTCAGGCCCTTCACTCTGAGGCCATTTGCTCTGATGCTGTTTTATCTTATATTCTTTTGTCCTTGGACACCCCATCTGATGTCCAATTGTCTGACACTACAGACCTGCCAATGGATGTCCAGACGAGGGGTCCACCCAAAATTTGTGCAACCGTGCGGACTGTACACAAGTGCAGCGACTGCGCATGTGCTAGTAAAGCAAACCGGATACTTGTTTCATATACTGTATGTATGTGCTGTATTCTCCATCCATGGTCCTATTCTCATAGATCACACACATCGTTTTTTTTTTTTTGACATTTTCTTGCTGTTCAGCCAAACACAACAAACCCCGATTGTAGTATGTATAGAATTGCGGGCATTTAAGTCCACAGCTGTCTGTGTCCATACTAAAGTATGATCACTGCTTAAGAAGTTGTGTCCATTATGTCTTCCACTTTCATTTCATTAGGTGAATTATTAAACCATTTTCAGTTCTGTGTGATTATGCCAAATATATTTCATGAAGGCAGCAGTAGATGTCTTATATTATTCAGTGAGATTGCATTAAAAAAAAGTAGTATCAACAAGTACATAAAACAAAATTTCAAGTAACATGTCACTATATTTTGAAATATGACCATAAGATTTCTGTCATCAGAATTGTATTTATAATATGATTGTATAATGATGTGATTATATGCACATTTATCTTAATAAATCTTATCTTAATTTACCATGGAGTATCAGTATAATATTATAGGTAGTGTACGTACCAATCCAGAGGCTCCGCAGATACCGGGGGAGACTAGGTGAAATATTCATATCACAGCCACCCACCCTGAAACCATTAAAAAATAATCTGAGCAGTATTTTAGTTATTTTATCATGCATTATCATTTCAAGCCCCATATGATATTCCTATATCATGTCATAACACATATCATATTAGGACTTAGAACATATCAGGTACAGTTTAAGTGATTTTAGAGTGAGCAATGTACTTTATATTCTTCTATGTAAATACAAACATCAATATCAGTATTATTATACTATATTATTATTAGTAGTAGTAGTAGTTTATGGTATTGCTCTGTTATCAGCATTGTTTTACGTCTTGTTGCAGCTACTCTACAGTAACTTTATGTTATAACACACCATATCTTCCATACCCAGCCTGGCAGGGTGTGTCAGCAAAAATGGGAGAACACACCACAATGTTGTCATTGATTGTTTACCTCTGTGAAACTAGATGCCTCTGTCTTAATGGTAATAAATACCAAGTATTAAAACCTCAGCACTGGAGAAAGTGTACCTGGTGCTGATCCTGTAGACATTATCTGATAACAATGCGAACACACCTCCAGATGAATTATCTTGGTCCCTTAACCTGCCTGTCAACTGTCCAGTGAGGCAGAGGAGCAATGAACTGTTTATCTACCTCACTCACACACAGGACTACAGCATTTTCATATTTTCCATCATCCAGTCACAAGAGGCCTTTCTCTGGAGGATGCTTAGTAAGGCACTTTTCAGGGTGTGTAAGCATTGCTTACACACACACTCAGCCATTCTGCATCTGTCTCTGAAGTACTGAGTTGTCCTTTTCCTTCCCATGGCATGTGTGTGTGTGTGTGTGTGTATGTGTGTGTGTGTCTGAGTGTGTGAGGGCAGAGGGTTTATCTTGTTGGCTGCGAATGCTCCGCAACCTGCTGGCCCCCTGGGTTGAGCTGCTAGGCATGACAGCAAAGACTAAGCACATTTCTATGTGTGTGTGTTGTTTGAGAGCGACTGTAAGAGACAGAGTTCTGTTTGAACTCATCATTACTTTGCAGGAAATGGAAGCCAATCCATGAACTGCTGGTTTTATCTTTCTATTCACACAAACTGTTACTCCTAAAGACCCCCTTTAGATTAGGGTTCCACCAATGAAGAAATTGAAGGCCTTATTGATATATTTGGATTAAAAGCGTTAGTCATTTGAAGGCTTTCCACAATGCAATAACAATAGTATTTCACTTACATGATATGCACATTCATGTACACTGCTGATTAAGCTGTGATTCTGTTTTTTTATGACTTGGGTCTCATTTTCATAGTGTAGTCCATCATTTCTATCAGTCATGATAACATTGTACTGACCAAAGTATTTGCTGAGATCTGAGATCACGGGACATCTCTACAACAAAGTAACATCAGCAGTCAGACCATTAGACAGGTTGTTAACATGCCAGCAGTTTATCCAGATAATCAAAACAAATGTATTTGGTGCACCTGAAATGTCGCTAACAATTCCTCATTGTACAGGATAATGTGTGCGACCAACTAAGTACAGTACAGGTCAAAGGAAGTAAGTCTGTCAGTTGTGATGGATGTTTACTGTTTGCCTTTGTTTTCTCTTGAAATAAGTTTGTCTAACCTGGAGGTTTGTCTCCAACCTGTCTGATCATCTGACTGCTCATATTTTTTCCCTGTCGGAGTTCTTTTTTTTTTTGCACAACATATTTATTGGTTTTTTTTATCACACCTTAACATGGACAATAATAAAGATAATAATAATAATAAAAACAACAACAACACGTAGTACACATCAAGTA
The DNA here is from genome assembly GCA_008360985.2 of Macquaria ambigua. Taxonomy (NCBI): domain Eukaryota; kingdom Metazoa; phylum Chordata; class Actinopteri; order Centrarchiformes; family Percichthyidae; genus Macquaria; species Macquaria ambigua. The sequence continues at coordinate 26,576 of VMKM01001886.1, forward strand.
GGTACAAAACAAATATTTTAAACAAGGAATAAGGCAAAACAAAAAAACAAGAATAAATTATAATGCAGAGCAACAGGAACACATCTACCAAATAAGCACATAGATAATTTGATCTGACATTTAGAATATATTCATTTAATATTCATTAATCCTCCAAATATTAACAAGAAAGTAAAAGTAATTAAATAAATAAGGCACTAGGGTGTTAAATCCTGGTTTATCAGGTTATAAATAAAAGGGAAAAGAACTTAAAAAATAAAGTACATTTATTATTTTTAAGTCTTGAGATGTAGGTTGTCATAGGACTCCATTTTGCCATGAAGATATCTGTTTTTAATTGAAGATTAGCGGTTATTAATTTCTTGTAGTACACCCTTTTCACCATCTCTCTCCATTGGTTTAATGTGGATGGTTTTGGTTGTAACCATGCGATTGTGATACATTTTTTTGCAATTAGAAGTAGGACTTCTCCCTACAATTAGAAGTAGGACTTCAATTAGAAGTAGGACTTCTAATTGTCTTAAATCTCTGGGATTATACCCAAAACAAAGCAAAGTGGATCTATATCCGTGGTCAACTTAATCTCCTCTTTAATTTCTTAACAATAGTCTATTACTTTTGGGCAATCCCAGAATATGTAAGTATGATTTCCCATCAGTCTACATCCACTCCAACACAGATAAGAGGTGTCCTTATAATTTGATAAAATAATAGGAGTAAAAAAACTAAATTTGATCTTCCAGTTGAATTATCTCCATGTTGGGCTATTGGAAAGTTTGTGTCCCTCCTTTAAAGTTTTCTCCCGCTTTTCGCTGGGATGATAACATTGATTTCCATTTCTCCCAGGTGTCTGTTGTTGAGCTTTGTAGCACCCTGTAAATGTGGGATATTTTTGTTATTTGTTTTTTTACTCAGCCCTTCTATTGCTAATACCAATAAATGTTCAATGTCGGATATTGGTTTACAAAGTTGAGCCCATTCCCTGTGTGTTTCGAGGTAGTGTCTTACTGCAGGAACTTAAAAAAGTCATGTGTAGGGAGCACAAATTGAAGTTATAGTTCAAAGAGACTTTGAACAAGTTCTTTGGAATACCTACTTTTCCTCCATTTTGGGGGAGACACCGGCTGCTATGTGCACTTGGGAAGTGAAATAAATTTCAATTATTACCACGATGGAGAAGACGAGGATGCAGGGATTGTCATTCCTGAATTTATGTACCCTTTGGAAATAACTGAACTTCTGTCGAGGGGGGAATGAGGGGAGAATACAGACATATTTCATTTGTGTCATAATTGGACTGAAAAGAAAAAGGTTAATTTATGTAATATTGAAAGACACAAATAGGTTTATAAAATTTCAGGGCAATAGTATCACCTTCATCTTCAATGCTCTGGATGAAATCCTGCAAGAAGTTCACAATCTTTGATTCCCTCTGGCATCTCAGCGAGTCCAGCTCACTATAGATTGGAGACATGGATCCCATCAGGAATTCAGCATCTGGATTAGGGTGAGGAAAGACACAAAATGCTTTATGCTCAATATCACATGAGCTTAAGGTTTGAGATTCATTGAGAAAATCAGCTAACGATATAATATTGACCTTTTCCAAAAGGTCAGGAACGAACATCTGCTGGACATTGTGTGGTTGCTGTACAATCATCTCACACAAGCCATACAGCTTCAGTGTCCTGTTACAGGACCACTGTAACCACATGCTAGTATTCTGTCAAAGAGGTCAATCGGAGCTTCAGGTTCAGCCATCTTAACCTTTGCAACTGGAAAAACAGTATCATTAACGAGGTCATGGGAAACTTATTGCTTCATTAGAATTTATAAATATTCATACTACAGAGAGGTGTCTGTCAACCAAGCTGCATAAAACCAACTTCATGCAATATGAAGGAGCACCTGAGCAGTAGGAAGACAAAACCTCTGCCGTTAGCTGTCTGAGCTCTGGATCACTCACATCATCTTCGGAAATCATCTCTTTGTCAGTGTTATAAATGTCTTATAATCTAACAATGTACATGTTTATTATGCTATTATTAACACTTGACCCCATAGATGTATTAACATATAATTTTAATAAGCATTTTATAAGAGCCTTATTACCTATTAACTAAAGCATATTACAAGGACCTTAATATAAAGCATTACCAGTAGTAGTAGTAGTAAAAGATAAGTAAAAATGTTGACCTGCTGGTGGTGCTAAATGAAAGGTCAGGAGATCACCAAAGTCAGTGGGACTCATCCTCTGGGATCCTTGAATATCTGTACCTACTGAGACATTTTAGGCTGGCTGACATTGCCATAGAACCACACTGCCAGCATGGCTACAAAAGGAAATTAAAGCAATAAACCCATTTGAAGAGCAGGAATATGACTGTAATAAACTCTTTGATGAACTGGTTAGAATGGTGGTTGAAGATGACCTCAATTTTTTTTAGCCTTGCTGTTGACTTTCTGTTGAATTACTTAGAATTGTTTTTTTTTTTTTGTAAATTTCATTTCATTGAAATTGTCAGGCCTCTCAAGGAGTCTCTACCCACACATTGTAATTAGGCTACATGCGTAACACTATTTTTTCCAGTATTAGTGGCCTGCCTCTGCATTAAAGTCTATACTAGCAGCTCACTACACACCCACACACACAAAAAAGACATTGGCCAGCTGATTGGCCTAGAGTGTCAGGCCAGTGTTAAAAATGCAAAGTCAAATGGGTAAATCAAAGCAAAAACAACATGGGGCAGCTACAGTCACCCAGAACTGTAGACCATGACCCCCATTCCGAGAACAGGTGAAGGAGGGCTTTCGAATGTGAATTGCCAGAAAGAGTGTACCTTGAGTATGTGTGTTACAGGGTGATTGAGAGAGCTCCTCTCAGATGTTTCTGCTGTCAGGAATATGTGTATGTTGCTGCAGTATATAGAGGAGTCAGAAGATGTGGGAGATGTGGAAGGACAACTGCAATCTGGAGGAGTGCAAGCAAAGTGCCTGCACTGCAAGGGAAATCACCATACAGGGTCAGCACAGTGTCCAAAAAGAATTAAGGAAGTCAAAGTGAATAAGATCAGAGCAGAAAAGGGATTGCCATACGCTGAAGCTGCTAAGAGAATGGAGAGAAACGACAAAATGGTGGCAGTGCAAAAGTAACAGGAGCAGAAAAGGAATGGAGATAGAGTTTCTGCATGGACAAGAAAATATTTTTGGCATTCGTTGTCATGGTTATAATTTGTGCTGTTGAAATACAGGGGAAGTCAGAAAGGATTAAGATGGTGCTGGACGCCACACACACCAGATTAAAAACTCCGGTATACTGCGAAATACAGAGATTTACCTGGCAATGATAGGCTTAATCAGCATTGTGTATACTCGTCTGGCAACGGCTTGAATGTAACGGACGTTCAGCTATATGAAAAAGTCCCGCACTCAAGCTTTTAGTATTTCAGTAGAAGGAACAAAATGTCATTAAGCTAGTTTGACAAAATCATCCCAACTCAAGGTCCACTTCCTGGCTTCTTCCCCAGGTTTTCAGCTGGATCTTACTGTCTTAATCAGTGGATGGACTTTGCTCAGTTGTCATGGAGCTAGTTCAGTTGTCATCACGTGACCTAATTATGGAACTTCAGTCAGGTGATAACAGGTGGTCGACAGCGAGGTCCATCAGCCATTAAGAGTTACATTAAAACACTACATTTCCCAATACAACTTTATTTGCAGTTATTTTCATTTAATTGTCCATTAATGTTTGTTGTAAATTAATTTTTATTTTAAGTATTTAGTGGTTTGCAAAACCTGCCTTTTAATAGCTCTTTATGGCAACATCAGCATGACATAAAGGGCAGAATACTGGCACAAAATATCAGATTAAACAAATATCAATACAGCCATTGAATTAGTAGCTCAACCTATATAATAAATCTATAACAGATCATCAGGTTATAGCAGGAAAACCACAGGTAGAAATAATAACATTAATGACGGCTATATTCACATAAGACCATTCCTATGGACCATCACTAGTCTTATTGGTTCCACCTGGCCTATTTCTGCTATAACAAGTCAAAATGTCTGCAGTGAAAAAGACTATTAGTTTTTAAATGGAAAGGCCAGGTTAAACCGTTGGTTGACTTTGGCATGTAAATATAGCCAGTTTTGAGTTCATGGACCACCACTGGTGACTAATCATTATCCTCATACAGGACTTCATCTATGAGCACATCATTGTCGTCAACAGGGATTTCCTGACACAGCTGCTCTTTGAAGGCCAAGGCAATGGTGTAGGGCTTTCCTTTGGGGTGTCTGATGCAGTGCTGCAAGTAGGTGTCATAGAAGCCCTTCCCTCGTCCCAGACGCTTCCCCAACCGGTCAAAACCCAGGCCTGGCATCAGGATCAGGTCCAGGCCTCCTGGGTAATGAAAGGAGATAGTGAAATCAGTGATAAAAGGTATGGAAAATGCTTGCCTTTGTCTGTTTGCTGTCCATATATATATAGTCAAACTTTGTAACTTTGTCAAGATGTTACTGTCTATATTTGATGTCTACAGATATCTGTGGAGGGAAGCAGAATCAGTTTCTACATAAATGAAGGTTGGTGTGCAGATGTCACAGTGTTAATGAAAACATGCACTCCTCACTTAAAGACCATTTTAATTAACTGTAAACCATTTTATTAACTGTGGGAGTTTTCCTCCTTTATTCTGGTTGGTGTTTACATCCCACCTCAGGCCTGTGTTAGTGAGGCATTACAACACCTGGCTGACCAGATAATGTCCATAGAGCTTAAACATCCAGACTTCCTGCTCATTGTTCTTGGGGACTTTAACAGAGCAAACATTAGTCATGAACTGCCAAAATACAGACAGCACATTAAGTGTCCCACCAGGGATAAAAACACACTGGACCATTACTACACCATATTAAAGGACACCTATTGCTAGTCAATCACCCTGCGTAAGTGCGCATGCAGGACATCAACAGCTAAAGGTAACCATCCCCCCACACTGTGGAGAACCATCAACTGGCTGACGACCTGAATGTGTTTTATTGTAGGTTTGATTAGCCAACATTCCTTCAGACCTAGCTGAAGCACTAAATACTTTTTATTTACAATTTGATACCCATGACTTTGCAGTTTAACTTAGAGAAATATGTAAAGAGTCTGCCCCCCTACAAAGTCAAACCAGATGTTTGATGGTCATGATGTCAAGGCAGTATTTCAGACAAATAAGAGCCCAGGGCCAGATTGTATCACAGGAAAACTGCTAAGGCATTGTTCAGCACAGCTCTGTGAGGTGTTCTGTTATATATTTAGGATATCTCTATTATCAGGCTGCCCCAATAAGTCCCTTAAGACTCTCCAGCTGATTCAGAATGCTGCGGCACGTTTACTGACAAGAACCAGGAAAGGAGATCATATTTCTCCAATACCAGCTTCTCTACACTGGCTCCCTGTAAAATCCAGAATAGAATTTAAAATCCTTCTCCTCACCTTCAAAGCCCTTAATGCACCATCATATCTTAAAGAGCTCATAGTACCCTATTACCCCACTAGAGCACTGCGCTCCCAGAATGCAGGGTTCCTTGTGGTTCCTAGAATCTCTAAAAGTAGAATGGGAGCCAGAGCCTTCAGCTATCAAGCTCCTCTCCTGTGGAACCAGATCCCAGTTTGTGTACGGGAGGCGGACAACCTCTTCACATTTAAGAGTAGGCTTAAGACTTTCCTCTTTGATAAAGCTTATAGTAGGGCTGACTCAGGTGACCCCTGAGCCCCCCCTTAGTTATGCTGATATAGGCCTAGACTGCTGGGAGACTTCCCATGATGCACTGAGCTCCTCTCTCCTCTCTCCTCCTCCTCTCCATCTGTACGCCCTCATATCCCATCAATGCTTGTTACTAATTCAACTTCTTCCCGTAGTTGTGTGCTTTCTCTCTCTCTCTCTCTCTCTCTCTCCTTCTGTTGCTTTCTGCAGGTGTTTCTGCCTCCGGAGCTGTAGAGTCTGGATCTATGGTTGCACCTGCTGCCCCCGTGCTCCTCCTCTGCACCCACTGCTGCTATTGCTGTTATTGTTCTTATTATTAGTATTGCTATTATAATATTGCTCTTAGTATTATTTCTGTTGGTGTTATCATTAATACCATTACCACAACTATTGCTTTGCATCTCTGTGTGGAACTGTACTGTGCTGCTGTATGTTCTCTTTCCTCCTGCTCTCTCTCTCCCGCTCTTGAATTGAATATCTCTGGAGCAGCGATGGGTTCCAAAGTTATGGAAGGAGTCCATTGTTGTTCTGGTGGCTATAGGTGGAACCCCTAAGGAGCTAAATGACTTCAGACCACTGTCATTGACATGACTGGTCATGAAGTCATTTGAAAGGCTGGTCATAGGGGAACTGTTGGAAATGGTGGGGGAGGCTCTGGACCCCATGCAGTTTGCATAAAGGACTGGGATGGGAGTAGAGGATCAATCACATTACTCAACTTCCTGTAAACACCTAGAAGGTCCTGGCACACATGCCAGACTTTTATTTTTGGACATCTCATCTGTGTTTAATACTATCCAGCCACATGTTTTAGCTAGGCAGTTGGTTATTGATTTTAATTTTGATGTAAATTTTGTGGGCTGGATTGTAGATTTTTTATAATGTAGGTCCCAGAGGGTAAGAGTGAATGGCTTTCTGTCAGAACGGCGCTCCTCCTCCACTGGCTCACCTCAGGGCTGTCCCCTTTGCTATACATTATTTACACCAATGACTGTAGAAGCCAGGAAGGGGACAGGCATCCTGAAATTCGCTGATGATACAGTTTTCATCAGCCTGCTTCATAAAGATGCAGATGCAAAAACAAAGAACAAGGCCATTGATTTTAGAAGGAAATCACCCAGGGGGGCAGTTTGCCTACTGGGCAAACATGTCAGTGGATGATGCAGTCAACATGGGAATGCACTACATTCTGCAACACCTCGACTCCCCAGGGACATAGCAAGGATCCTGTTTGTGGACTTCAGCTCGTCATTCAACACCATCATTCCAGAAGTCCTCTGCTCTAAACTCACCCAGCTCACTGTGCCAGCCCACATCTGTCAGTGGAACTTCCTGACAGACAGGAGGCAGCAGCTGAGGCTGGGGAAAATCCCATCCAGCACCTGGACAATAAGCATATGCACCCCCCAGGGATGTGTGCTCTCCCCACATGTAGAGTGCTTTTCTCCCTCTATACCAATGACCTGTCATACAGACAGGAGGTTGAACAGCTAGCCCTCTGGTGCAGTCATAACAACCTGGAGCTGAACACGCTCAAAACTGTGGAGATGATGGTAGATTTCAGGAGGAGCCCCCCAACAGTGCCCCTGCATCTCCAGCATTGTGTGTGCCTTGGAAGACTTCAGGTTTCTGGGATCTACAATCTCACAGGACCTAAAGTGAATGTCCAACATCAACACAATCAATAAAAAGGCCCAGCAGAGGATACTTCAACCTGCCCCAGGGACTGCTGTCTTAAGCACTGAGCTCAAAGTTGTTCTGTCCACACCAGGTCACCAGATGGTTAATCTCCCACCTGTAGGTGGACTCATTCCCACCAGAGATGAGCTCAATGAGGTTGGTGTCATCTGCTAATTTCAGGAGCTTGATGGACTGATGACTGGAGGTGCAGCTGTTGGTATACAGGGAGAAGAGCAGAGAGGAAAAAACACAGCCTTGGGGGGATCCGGTGCTGATGGACCGAGAGTCAGAGACATGATTTCCCAGCCTCACATACTGCCTGTCAGGCAGGGAGTATGTGATATTGTGTGTGTGTGTGTGTGTGTGTGTGTGTGTGTGTGTGTGTGTATATATATATATATATATATATTTTAAAAGCAGAGCTGAAGTCCTCAAACAGGGTCCATAGGTTCCTGAGGAGTCCAGGTGCTGGAGGATGAAGTGGAGGGCCATGGCTATGTAGGCAAATTGCAGAGGGTCCAGGAGAGTGTCAGTAATGGATCTGAGGTGTGACAGCACTTAGGCACTCAAATTACCTTATTACCACAGAGGTCAGGGCGATAGGTCTGTAGAAGTTAAGTCCTATGGTCCTTGTGTTTTTTTTGGGACGGGGGTTGATGGTTGAGGTTTTGAAGCAGCCTGGCACATGGCATGTCTCCAGTGAGGTGTTGAAGATGTCATATCTATATAAAGTAATCCCATACTTTACCCATTCAATATTTATTCCTTTACACTATTTGTATTGGTTATCAATCTACAGAACACTTGCCTTGTATACAGACATTTTATGTTGTGGGTCATTTTATATACTGTAATGACCGGGGCCTTTATTTACCTGAACTGCAGAAGGTACCAGGCCTTCATTTGAAGCAGGCTTGTATTAGATGCAGGCCTTTATTTCTAATTCCCTCTGTTAAACAAGTATAATTGGTCATATTTTAGTACGAAGCCTCGTTTTGATCCGCTCCCGTTTTCCCTGTTAAAGTTACTGCATTACGCTGTTACTCAACACTTCCTGTATCAGTTTCAAATTAAAAGCCCTCTAGCGTTTCAGTGGACAGAAACCCTTACCTTTCATTTCTTAACAAGGCTTTGATTGTTAAACATTTGCAGGAATGTGTTGTGGAAAACGCATTGACTTGAAAGGTTCCCATATGGCACTTGAAATGTTGCTAATGCCATTTTGTGTGCTTGTACGTTACTACAACATACAGATTGGCTGAGACATTAACACATACACCCGCAGTGAATAAATAGTGTAAAATGTTTAAATTAACCAACAATTTGTAAAATAATTGAAGAAATTATTAAAATTCAACTCATTATTATGAAATGTTATTTCATCATTCATTTTCATAATAACTGAATTTTATTGGATATAATTTATTATTTTTACTTTTAAATGCTCCTTTTCAAAAGAATGTTTTTTATTTCATAATGGCATTTCCCCATTTCCCCAATGACACTTTTATTTCATATCAAGTGTTATTTTATAATGTCAGCTCCAACGATTAACTAATTAACAATAATTAATTTGGACTGTTGGTCGGACAAAACAAGACAGACATTCACTTTGGGTTCTGGGAAACATCTAAAATATAGGAAATCTAGATATACGAGGTCAGAGGTTTAGTGGCCTTATAATGTTGGCTTTTGGCTGATATTGAGAAATGGTGGCATAAACCCAACTGTAGTGATTACATTTGTGATTACCGTGATCAAACTTGATCTTCCAGGGGAATCTCATACAGGAATACTGATGTTTTGTTAAATGCAGAGGTCAGATGAACACACTGTATGGATGCGTAACCATGCACACAGTTAGTCCCTTGATGACAGTGGGTAAACCTCTTTAGAGGAACAACAGCTCTATCTGCTGGTGAATCTATGTCATTTTGTTCTGGTTCCTCAAGGAGAAATACAGCTGATAACATCAGTGATCAGAATTAAAAAACCTGTTATAATTAATTACAATACTAAAAAAAAATGAAGGTTAAAAAATAAATAAGACCTCGTGTTTAGTCCATTAAGTTCACAAGCCTGCTGTGAAACTGCCATCCATCATAAATGGAACATCAGTCAAAAAGCTCAAATTAGGTTGACTCTATATTTATGAATGAACTTCAAGGCTCCCGATTGTATTTTCTTGAATATGTTTCTCCAAGGCGACCTGCAGCATGTCATACTGCCAGCTGCTGTTCAGGTACTTTGTAAGGTTCTTTTGATATAAGCTTCCAACATTTTTATCACTGTATCAAACTGGGCTCTTGACATTCTAAAGTAGATCTTGAAGTTATCCTGCAACTCCAGTATCGGCTTGTAAAACCCTGCTGTCTTTCTCAGAAATAAATAAATAAATCCTCCCTGTTTGAGGGCTGCATTTTGTTCCGTGATGCTAATTTTGACAGGGAATTTAAAGAAGCAGCCAGAAGGCAGTCAGAAAGGAGAAAGGGACAATTGGAAACAAAAACACCTGACAATCACTCACACTTATAGACAACAACATCCATATCTAATTATCTTATGGGGTTTTGTACAGTTTTTATTTTTGCATTAGGGATGCCCTGATCATGTAGATCTCAGTCTTTCACAATTGAGAATTGCATTAAAATTAGCAAACCATGTAACAGAATGTTATGAAATAGATCTTCAAATGCAGTTTAGAGGTGTGGTTCACTTGCAAAATGTCGCCAAAATTGAAGAAAACTGACTTTTTACCCAAACGTGCTCACATCATTTATTGAGACTGCTGCACAGTTCACTTGTGTTTCTATGTCATACGTGCTCTGTCCTCTAACGGGCTTTGCTATTGGTTTATCCCCTCGAGGGTCCGTCTCGGCACCTGAGTCAAAGTTCATGTACTCACCATCCAATCAGGGGGTAGCACCCTCCCTATAAAACCCCAGTACGCGCCTTGCTCGTCTCCCTTTTTCAACTCAGCAACCTGACTCTAGTTCTGCGAAACTTGTCACCATCCGGTGTCGCGTCTAGTTGGAGTTGTGTTTTTTAGAAGGATTGTTAAGATGGCCAGCAAGCCCCGTTTTTCGTTTACTTCCCCAATGTCGATGGCAGACCCACACGCGTCTTGTTTCGTGTGTTTGGGCCAAGGACATCAGAGTGAGGCCGACACCTGCCTCGACTGTCTCGCGCTCCCCAGGGAGGAGCATGAGCGTCGGGCACAGTTCACTCAGGCTGTCCGTTCCCTCCGTGCTAGCCCGGCGCTGGCAATGGGGAGTGCACCACCAAGGCCTTGTCTTGGGCTTTGGGATTATGACGAGGATGATGACCGTCGTGTGTTTGAGGAAGTGGACCCGGCTGCTCTCTTCAGGGAGGACAACGACGAAGAGAGGGACGAGGCGCCAGCGGACCACCGTTACCCAATGACCTGCCGGGCTTCTTCCTCGTCAGCGGCAGGAGCAGTCCCAGCCTCAGCTTCAGCAACACCGCCCGCAGGGCCGTCAGCAGGATTGCTCCATGGTGGGGTCCGGCGGGGCGGCTTCAGCCAGCGCGAGCCGGCCCATTCAATCTTCGTCTTTCCCGCCTGTGGACAGCGGCCACGGCCATGGTGGGGATGCCGCAGGGCGGTTGCGGGATTCTGTCTCTGGCCAGAGGCAGCGTCAGCAGCTTTATTATTTTAAGAATAAAGGGCATAAATGGTGTATGGTCTCTGAGAGGTTTTCTTCCAGCACTTCACATTCTGTTGTACAGTGTGGTTCAGATGTTAGCGCTGTTAGCCGTAAGTTATCAACCATTAGCAAGCAGGCTAATAAGTTGTTTATGTGTCACTGGCTTGCTAGTCGCCGCCGCTCTCTTCGGCATGCTACCCGGGTAGGGAGTAGGCCGGAGAACTCATAATGTAGCTCTTGCTGTTGGGCGGGGGGTCGAGACCGTGGGTCGAGACAGCGTCATCGCAGGTGCGTTATATTCACACACTGGGTTCCTCGCGGGTTCATAAGTGGTCTCAAGTTGAGCCGCGTAACCCCGGTAGCATGGTTAGTGCGGCTAGTGGTGCTAGTCGCTGCCATTTTGGCTCTAACCCCTCCATGTTGGCGGATGACGTCAGAGGTGAGTGCTGTGTGCAGTCGTTCATGAACCGGATGCAAGACGCCGGTCATGACGCTGCGGCAGCAGAGTGCAAGGCTGGCTTTCCTCACGTGAGTACCATTTCTTTGAAAGAAGAAACCAGTAAGCATTATGGGCCACAGCGATGCTCGTGGCTTCGCCTGGTCTTGATGTTGATAGTACCCCGTCGTCCTCGACGGTTGTTTCGTCGGAGGAGGGAACTCGGGAGGCAACTACTTCGTTGTTAGCATTAGCTGCGTCGCGGCCCTCTCTGCCAGGGCCCCCCGTCCACCCTTCCCCGAGGCGGGAGGGTCAGTATGGGTGGGCCCGATCTACTTCTTCCCGCCAATCCCATTGTCCTACCACTTACGGACCGCTACTCGACGTGGGTGCACCCTTGCGGCCCTCTCTCTGTGTGGATGGACAGAACGCTGCGGAGGGGCTACGCGTTGCAGTTTTGCCGCAGACCCCCAGCGTTTGGCGGCATCCTTCAAACGTCGCTCGCCGAACCAGCAGAAAGAGTGATATTGAGGGAGGCGGTAGCCACGGGCGGGGTTCTTCTCCCCGTATTTTCTAGTGCCCAAGATGAAGCCGATTTTGGTCCAAAATCGGCCTCAACCCCCCCGATTTCTGGGCCGTTAAAAAAAGAAATGTTTCGTATGTTAACGATCAGGCAACTTCTGGAATGCATTCGGCCAGGCGACAGGATGACATCCATCGATCTGACCGACGCATATTTCCATGTCCCCATCCTGCAGGGTCACAGGAAGTACCTGTGCTTCGTGATGGACGGTCAATGTTATTAGTTCGGTCGCCTTCCGTTCGGATACTCCCTCTCCCCGCGCACTTTCTCCAAGTGTGTGGAGACGGCGCTGGCACCGCTCAGGGAGAAGGGTGTGAGAATCCTGACCTACATAGACGACTGGCTGATTCTCGCTGCCTCCAGACAGGAGGTCGGAGGCAAGGGGGGGGTTCGATCGCCAGCACTACACAGACTGACGGCGTCTATCTTGACCTGGGCAGATCGCCATCTATCTTCCATGAGGGCTCGCTACGTCCCGGCATCCCTCAACACGGGGGCAGACAGGATGTCCCAGGGGGGTCCGTTGTGGGAAGAGTGGAGCCTCTCCTCGGAGGTGGCAGTGCAGGTCTGGCTGCGGTTCAGACAACCGGTGGCCGACCTGTTTGCGAGCAGAGAGAACAGCCAGTGTCCTTTGTGGTTCTCCCTGAGGCCGACAGACGCCCCCCACTGGGGGTGGATGCACGTTGGCCCCTCGGTCTGCTGTATGCCTTCCTGCCCTTGAGGCTGCTCCGGATGCAGCATTTGTCCATGATAGTGGTGGCACCAGAGAGTCCCAGGCCCGGTGGTTTCCGGCTCTGGTCCAGCTAGTGGAGGCGGGCCCGTGGCCGGTGCCGGATCTGCCCACAGCTCTATGTCAAGCAGGGGGCTCCATCCTCTCGCGCCCGATTCTGGGTCAGCGCCTCTTGGTCTGGAGGTTGAGAGGGTGAAACTGGGGGGCTTGGGCCTCCCGGCTGCTGCTTATTCAACATGCCCGTGCCCCGTCCACCGCTAAAATCTACACGTCACGATGGCAGGTGTTCACAGGTTGGTGCGAGGCCAGGGACCTCAGGCCAAGCTCGTGTTCTCTGCAGGATATTTTGGGTTTCCTGCAGAGTTAGTTTGACAGCGGTCATGCGGCATCCACTTTAGCAGTGTTTGCAGCAGCGTTTACGGCTGGCCACGATGGGTTGGGTCGCTTCACAGCCGTCGTCACCCTCTGATTAAACGCTTCTTATGGGGGGCTTGTTGGTTGAGGCCCCCTACTCGACGCCTGGTTCCCCAGTGGGACCTCCAGACCGTGCTGGACGGCCTGGCGGGTCCACCTTTCGAACCCATGGAGCAGGCAGAATTGGAGGCCCTGTCGATTAAGACGGTGCTCCTTTTAGCCTTGACTTCGGCAAAAAGGGCAGGGGACCTGGGTGCCTTGTCTGTACAAACTTCTTGCATGTCGGTCAGTGGTGACAGGGAGGCGCTGGAGCTGCGTCCAAACCTGTCTTTTAGGCTGAAGGTCATTACCGCCTCCTACCGGTCCAGGGTTGTTCGCTTGAGGGCTTTCTTTCCCCCGCCTCACGCATCCTCAGATGAGGAACGTCTTCACACGTTGTGCCCAGTGTGCACGGTCTGCATCTATGTTGAGCACACTGCGGCTTTTAGGCGATTTGACCAGCTATTCGTCTGCTATGGCGGTCGGGCTCATGGGGCTCCACTGTCTTCTCAGCGGCTTGCCCATTGGATCTGCGTGGCCATCCGCAGGGGCTATGAGGCAATGGGGCGCAGCCCCCCGGTAGGGAGCATTGCTGCCTCGTTGGCTCTTTTCAGGGGTGTCTCGGTGGCAGACATCTGCTTGGCCGCCTCCTGGTCTTCTACTTCTACCTTTGTGCAGTCCTATCTGATGGATGTGACTGCTAGCTCTGTGTCACATGCTGTGCTGGGTGCACAGGTGAGGGAACCTTCATCTAGTACGGCTGGAGGTTCAGTGTGACAATGCCTGTCTGGCGGCTGTCGTCGCAGGCCGGTGCGAGTCTCCTCTGTGGCACTCGACCTAGGACCTGCTGGGTGTATGGATGTTTGGCTTTTGGCTGGGTTGGGCCCAGCTGGGGGTACATCTCATCCTCTATGGCCTTCGCCTAGGTTTTAACCAATAGCCATAGCCAGTACGGCCATCACAACCAGCCCTGATCCTGATCAAGCAAATCTACTTGGGACATCTTTTCAACCAGATTAACATATTTAGTCTATTTCAATAATTTAAATCATAATTATATTAAAGAGCATTGTATTACAATAATTTGCAATTATTTCTAAAGCAGGAGCAAAAACCAAACTGATTAATATGATGCACAACTCTCTCCAACAATATCTCTTCAGCTATGTTGTAACTAAAAGCCCGTGCAATCTTGAGAATAAACATATAGGTGAAGAGGTGGGAGTGAAATTCTAGACTGTAGATGATGTGTGTGTGTGTGTGTGTGTGTTGGTGCATGTACATGCATACCTGCAGCCAGTGCTTCCTCTCTGCTGTTGTCATCTTCTGCAGGCTGTCGGATGTTCCAGGATGTCAGAGGCAGCGTCTTCATGTCCTGCAGACTGTTGAGCTTCAACATGTCCATATGGCTGCTGCTGTGCTCATATCTGGGAATGAAGCAGCTTTTACCCCATTTAAACACATCTTTGATGATTTCGTCAGTGTGCACTTCATCATCCGTGCTGAGAAACACTGCAATCCGTTTACAGGACACATACTTGGGGTGTCTGAAGAGCTAAAAGAAGATGCAGAAGAAGAGAAAGTTAAAATCAGCGACATTAGCAGAGACCAGGACCAGGGGTCAAAATAAATAAATAAAATTACAATTCTTATCTTCCATGATTCATTCACAAATAATAAAGCTTTGTTCTTGTGTGTAAATAAGATTATAGTTTATCCTGAGTGAGTGCAATATACTAGAGCTGAAACGATTAATCAATTAGTCGATCGACAGAAAAAAAAACATGCTAAAGCAAAAATGCTAAACATTCGCCAGTTTCAGCCTCTAAAGTGAGGATTTGCTGATTTTATTTGTCTCATGATGGCAAACTGATTATGTTTTGAGTTTTCAACTGTTGGTTGGACATAACAAGACATCTAGTGACCTCACATTGGGCTCTGGGAAACTGACGGTAAACTTCACTATATTCTGACATTTAATTGACCAATTAATCGATAAATTAATCGAGAAAATAATCGTCAGATTAATAAATAATGAAAATAATCTGTAGTTGCAGCCTTACACTATACCAACAGAACAGAAAGACAGAACTTTGCTCAGGTGCACAATGTATTTGTGAGGCCATTTTACGGGGAAAATTGTTTTGTCCCCTTGAATCAGAATTGAATCAAATCATAAATTTATTTATTACAACTTTATCTGTTAGAATGAGAGAGCAAAGTGTTGAGTATGAAAGAGGGAGTTATTATTACGTGAATTGTTTTGTCATTATTTTAATTATTGTTGTTGTTGTATAGACCGTTCTCGCAGCAGAGATTTTTGACTCGTCAAACACAGGTGAAGCTAATAATGTAATTAACTGCATTTACATGTTTCAGTGCCAGGACCCTGCTATTGTGGTGGCTCACTGGCATGGCTTGCTGACAGACTTACTGTAAATGAAACTAAGCCATCATTAATGTTAATTAGTTACACCTGTGTGTTCCCTGCCATGGCAAGGCATAATAGTCTCGTTCGAGATGAACTGCGCCTCGCCTGGAAAGTGGATGAGAGCAGGTAGCAGCAGCAGGGGGTAGTGACAAAAAAGCTGCAGTCAAGATGGACAGTTTCCAACAGCCTTCCCAGTCTTGTACTCAATCTCCAAAATGTATTGTTTTTATTATGTTCCGCTGTATCACAGGGTAGCCTATTAAAATGCTATATAGCCTATCTGTGATCACCATGACAGCGTTTATGGTTTAATCTCCATATTACTCAATTATTTTACATGAAAATTTAAATGACCTTGAATTCTCATGTAAGGCATGCCATCATATCAGTTTGCTGCTGTATATAAATCGGCTGCCTAGACTTGATTGCTGGGCCTGTCCTTCTCAAACTAAACAAATTCAGAATATGAATCAATAGTCATAATACAAGGGGAGAAGAAAGCAGAAATACAGGACAGTTTTCATTGTTGATCTGTCAGATATTTAGACTGTCAGGGGTTAGCATCAGATGTCATTTTAAGAATCCTCTCATACCACTTGTGTGTTGCTTCATGACGCTTAAAGAATTAAATACGTTTTATTCATATTGTAGACTAGATCTATCATATATTGTATGCAGTCTATGAGAACTATGTGTAATATAAGCTGAAGTATTCAGTCTCTCAGACTGATTAACCACACAACATTTCTTGTTTACACAATAAACCTTCATGGTGCAAAATCTGACTAATAAAATCAAAATGAATGAAAAAAAAGTTTCTATAAGATATTATGTTGGTAATCCAACATATCATGCCCTGAAGTGGAGAGCAAGTGCGGCGCCTGGCTCCAAAAAGCCATAAAGTCAGAGAAAGTCGGGATACCCCGTTGCAAGATGGCGGCGGCGGCAGAGACGCATCTCATCTGGATGCGGTATCTACGTCGGGATCGTCTAACCGACATGCATTGTGCGGCAATCACAGGTGATGGATTCTACGCAGGCCTGGCTCATCTGGAACAAGCCAAATGTCTTGGCATGTTGTGAACAAAGGCTGTTTTCGAAACCGCCTGCTACATACTACAGTATGAAACTGTTAAATCGATTTATTTTGCAGTATGCTACGCCAGGCTTAGAGCGTTTCCAGTTTTGAAAAGCGGAAGTAAACAATAGTACAGCTACCAGCAAACCACCACAATAGCATCCTCTTAAGCTCTGAAAACGAAAAGTAATAACTGTTCAATTTCTGCTTGCACATGATTAAATTTGAAAAAAAAAATGTTATACGTGGTACTTCTATTTATATTCCTCCTTGTCAACCACTGACGCAGTAGTGTTGCTGTCCGCCATTGGTGACCGTGTTAATAAAGTAAAAAAAAAACAAACAATGGGGACCGTTCCACCGCTTTGCATTGTGGGATACAGTAGGCGAGGTACAACTGGTCTGATGCATACTAGAGATTTTTTCCGAATCAGTACGACATCCGGGTATTTCTGGTATACTGCAAATTTTGCTTTTGTTTGCATACTGCATACCACATGCTACATTTCGGCCAAATCAGTACGTACTGATAGTATAGTAGGCGGTTTCGAAAACAGCCAGTCTACACGACCTAGACCAAAGAGTGGCGATAGGGAGCGTGTTGAGTCTACAGTTACCATGGCCTGACTCTATTCAAAACATGACAACTTAAGAGTTAATTTGATTATCAGCAGTTATGTAGCGACTAGGACGTAACTTAAACATTTGCTAAGGGTATTTGGACAAACTTGTCAATTCGGTATGGTTTATAAACACCGAAATCACTTTATTTAAATTGACATCCCACTTTCAGTACTGGGCGACACTAATTGTTTACTTACACGATGTCATGTGTTTTATTGGAAGAAGACCAAAGGAAAGCAACATTTTATCTAAATAAAAGCTTCATGTTACACTGTGTACAGCGAATTGAAAAACTGGACCTATGAATTCATAAAAAGGTATTTGGTCACATTCAGACATTTACATGTCGTTAACCATATCCAAGGCAGTACATTGGAAAAGGTTATATTGGAGATTGACGTTCTATCACGTCTGGAAAAGTGGCGGTAGGAAAAAAATCTGTTTTTGTTGTAGCAAAGCTAATAGCCTACACTATACCATAAAAAAGTTCAAATCTTCCAGTCTGCACTTTCCCTTACCTTCTGTGAAACGACTACAGATTGTCGTCGTTTCTCCTCGTCACTCAACGCTGCAACCCGTCGCTTTATTTCTTTCCGCAAAGCTTGCTTTGCTTCCCGCAAGGCGGCCATTCTACCTTTGATAATTTCAAGCTAAGTAGAAATTGTAATTTAAGTTAACTAGTAGCTCTGTGAAGTGTGTTGGTTGTTAGTAATGTGGAAGAAGCGATTTCGACATAGCTGGGTTTGTTTTGCCTCCTGCAACTTTCCAGAAGTTAAACATTAACAACTATATCAACACATGGCAGGCGTTGAGAACGGTAAAAACAAAATTCCTGCAATGACTGTAAATCTCAGAAATTACAGTAAACGGTCCAGTAAAGACTTGTCTTGCATGTCTGTGATGTCAGCTGCAAGCCGGTATTGTGTCGAAGTCTGTCCTCATGTCACTGTCCGATCCGTACCGGAAACCCGATTTGTTCTGCGCATGTGCGAAAATGCAGCTACTTCCTGGGCATTGATGTATTATAAGAACAGGAAAAAATGTAATCTTGTATTTCATTAGCGCCATATATTAGACGTTCTTTACAAAAACAAGAGTTTATTTATTTAATAAGAAAAAATTGAATCGTCTATTTTACACCTAGTAAAACCAAAGGTAACATTATTGATTGATTGATTACATAATAATAATAATAAATAATAATAATAACAAATAAGTAGTATTAATAATAATAAATACTTTTTTTCCTGTTTTGGTAAAGAATGTCTAATATATGGAGCTAGTAAAACGCTTGCATTTCTTGAATAAAGTAAGTCAAATTCATTCAATTATGAAAAATGTAATATACTGTATATATTAATGTATATTTATTATGATACATTAACCTAAAATACTTTTTTAAAAATCAAATTTAACCACTCGATTTTGGTACTATTATAAAAGTCACATTAAACATAGTTTGAATAATTAGCTTCAGAATCTCCATATGTTTCAGAGCCTGTTTTGCTAATGCATCCGGTTTCATTGCCCTTTATCCCTCTGTGAGCTGGTATCCACATACATGTTATCAAAATATTCATATTTTTACATATCTGTACAGTTTCATATCTCATTAGCTATATCCTGCCTACTGTGACATGTAAATGACTGCAATGACATTAATGCACAACACAAACCTGTACAAAGAATCACCTTTTTAATTTGTAACTCTGCTGTCCACTGTATCTTCAACTAAGACTGCAATATTTCCAAAACCTTGCCTGCATTTTTTCCAGAAAATAGAAATCAGTTGACACTGAGGGAAACAGCCAGGGCGGTGTTACTGGTAACGGTACTGTAGGGATATATCTGACTCAATGTCATGTCTCTAGCTACTTCTCACTGCTCCTGTTCAGGTGGGACCCAAACGCAGGACACGGACAGAGTGGAGTTTGGTAAGGAAGATTTTTATTAATAGTGGCGGGCCTGGATGAGGGTCCGATGGCAGCAGGAGTTAGTGGTGATGGAGGAGCTGGCGTGAGCGGAGGGAATGAAAGGAAGTGTGGCTGACCGGCAGGCAGGTGATGGTAGTGGGACACAGGAGAAACAGATTAGTACACTAGGAACATGAAGGAACACAATCTACTTTGTGTGAAAACTAAGTTGGCCATAGTGTGTAGCCACCACTGGGGTTAAAACAACAATCTGGGGAAGAATGGTTGAGGAGCCGTGGTAGATATACTGCAGGTAGATGAACTGATGAGAGGCAGGTGAGTAGGCTGGGAAAGGTGACGTGCTGATTGGAGACAGGTGTGTAGGGAGAGCAGAGCCGGGTGCCAGGAGACCGAGGAAGATGGACCATGCCCACCCAACACACACAAACAGGGAGAGAGAGACAGAAAGGGGAGCACTGGGAACACAGGGAAGGGGAAAACACAAGGGGTACATCCCAAGTCTCTTATTTGATATTTCTTCACTCCTCGATCCTCGCTTGAACCAGAAGTCGGTCTGATCTGCCATCTTGAAGGCCATCCCAAAGCTCTTATTTCTGCTCCGAGGAGCGAGGAGCGAGGAGCGAGCGAGGAGGGATCTCTGAAGAGCCATGAGCGAGGATACACGAGAGCAGCCTTCACGGAAGACTTTTACTGGCTGACAGTTATTGATTGGACGCTGCAGCTGATCGGACTGATCTGATACATCACAACAATCACTGGAGTTTCATACCAGAGTGAAGACAGATAACAGGTTTAAAAGTGTATCACTCCCAAGTTTTATATTTGATTTGCATTTATTTATTTGAATCTGTGTTTATTGTAGGTCTGAACAACAAAAGAACCATAAACAACTTTCTTCATTTATTAGAAAGATTTTTTCTTTTCACGATTGGTTATTTCCCCTGTTAACTTTTATTATGGATACAATTAAAGTCAGAGAGACTAGGACTAAGAAACACTTTTTACATAATTTATCGTTCTTTCCATCCAGTCACATGAGGCTGATATTTCCTGAGCTTTGATATGAGTTACATCATTTCAATTTTCTGTGACACATTTAGTGTAATAAATAATTTCCTGTGTTCAAAAGACGTCATAATCATATTCTGGGTTATTCCATAATGCATTCACAATCAGAATATCAATAAATACAGATGCAAATAATGAATAAATAATATAAACGCAGGACACAGTACACAATATAAATACAGAGTGCAGGTTGTTCATGTGCAGGTGTTTGTTAAACAGGTAACAGGCTACAGAGATGAAACACTGCTGCTCTGCCAGTGATACTTGTGTGCCTTGCCTTTATTAGTATTAGCGCAGTGCACATGTGTGCAGACCACAGACTGTATATAAAGATGGACGACACATCTCCACTTCCTCCTACTGTACAAAAATGAAGCCAAAATATCCCGGATTCGGAAGCTGCCATCTTGCGCTGGTGACGTAATTTGGAGCCAGAGTCTGTGCCGTAGTGATCCGCGGTGTCAAGTTCCTGCCTATACACCCGCCTTAACCAATCGCAAGTACACTCACAGTTGATGTCTCACCCCCTTTTTATAGCATCAAATAACTAATTAAAACCAAACATCAGAAAAATGAACACTTGATCATACATTAGCTATCTAAAATGATAGAAACCAATCAAGTACACGTAAAAATGTATTTTACGTGTACTTGACTGACTTTTCAGTTTGGCCCATGTCCCATCCGCTAACATGGAGGGGGTGGGGCTTATGACCTATACTGCAGTCAGCCACCAGTGGGCGATTGAGATGTTTTGGCTTCACTTTTGGGGAGCTGTCATGTCGTCCATCTTTATATACATCCATGGTGCAGACACAAACTCCATCAAAACTCTCTACAGCTGTGAACCCTGACTGACAGCTGATCCAGCTGTGATCAGCAGCCGCCATCATCAGAAACGGACGTCGCGTCACGTGACACTTCAGAGGAAAGGACGTCTCATTTCTCTAAAAACAGATTTCCTCATTTCTTCTCTCCTCGCATGGTTTCCTTGCATCTCTCCATGCATCCCTGGTGGGAGGGACTAAGACACAAGGAAAAGACGCAATTGAGGGAAACGTGGATGCAGTTAAGAGACTTGGGATGTACCCAAGGAAACACTGGGGACTGAGCTGGGGCTACGGCCACAGCTGTAACAGCTCCATGTAAAACACTCCCGTTTGGCCCTTTCTCTCTCCCAACATGGGAGAAGTACATTTGTTGTTGGATGCTAATCTTCAGAATGCCCTTGAAGATTTGCCCAGTAGTTCATCATTAACTGTTTGCGTCTAATATACAGCAGCATTTCACTCACCTCAACCTGAAGAGGAGGAGTTGTTTTGAAAGCACCACAACAAAGTTTCAAAGCTTGAGCTTGCACCATCTTCAACTTCTTTAATGACGTTTTTGCTGCTGAACCATAAGCAGCACACCCATAGTCTAACACTGATCTAATCAGCACTACATAAATATTTTTTATTGCAAATCTGCTCACTCCCCATTCTGACCCTGTTAAATATCTCATCACAATCAGTATCTTTTTACACTTGGTGTTTATCTTATCAATATGTTCATTCCATGTTAACTTTGCGTCAAACCACACACCCAAAAAAAGACTTTCACTTGTTCTATCCTTTGCCCTTGTCCTTTATCTGGGTATTCACACCCCTTTTTTTGTGAACATTACTGCTTTAGGTTTTTCTACTGAAAACTTGAATCCCCACAAATATGACAATTTTATAACCACATTAACTGCCTCTTGTATTTTTTGTTCCATAATATGATTGATATTCCTTCCCCTTTTCCACAAGACTCCATCATCAGCAAACAATGACCATCCAATATCACCCTACTTGGAAAAAAACATAATTCATCATAATGGAAAAGAGTATTGGACTAATGACACTGCCCTGAGGAGTACCATTATCTACCCTATATCTTCCTGATAAGGCTGTCCCTATTCTGACTTGTATAAATCTATCAAATAAAAAGTCTTTAATCCAATTGTATTTTCTGCTATTCCTATCATATTTAATTTGATCATTAATCCCTCCTTCCAAACCATATCATATGCCTTTTCTACATTAAAAAAACTGTCATTATAGATTCTTTATTAACTTGTGCTTTCTTAATTTCTGTTTCCAGACTCTACCCCTCCTAAATCCACTCTGATGAGGTGATAGAATTCCTCTGCTTTCCATGTAAAATGCTACTCTTTCTGTAATCATTCTTTCCATTATCTTTCCTATATGTGATGTCAGTGCTATTGGCCTATAGTTCATTGCACTTGACTGGTCCTTCCCTGGTTTCCTGATAGGAATAATCACTGCCTCTTTCCAACCAGTTGGCAATTTTCCCACTTCCCATACTTTATTATAAAAACCTAGCAGCAACGTATATTCTAAAATAACTAAATGCTCTAACATTACATGACAGATCTTTCCCAGGAGATGTTAGTCCAGATCTTACTATTGCCCTCTTCATTTCTTCCAAAGGAAATGGAGCATCCAAAGTACTGTTAATATCGTCCCTTCTCTCAAGAATTCCAGGTCAGGCTCAGTCAAATTATCAGAGCTATGGATTTGAGTAAGTGCTTTTGCTACTAGCTCTGCTTTCTCTTCATCAGACACTGCTGCTTCCTCCCCCATCTTCAGTACTGGATACTGCCATTCTCACAGGTGTTGATCTACCAGTTTTATTACAAAAGGTTTGCCAGCTTTGACTTTTTGCTTTACGTATAGTTTTTCTAACCATTGCTTGTGTTTGCTTATATTTAATTAAATTCTGAAAATGATGAGTTCTTCTTAATATCCTAAGAGCTTTATTCCCTTCTTTCTCTACTTTACCACAATCATCTGTCCACCAGGGAACCGCCTTTCTTTTCATTCTTCCTTTACTTTTAGAAATTGACTGATTAGCAGCTTCTAGTAATGTTGTTTTAAATGTTTTATCAATCTCCTCAATATCTTCATTTAAATCTATCTTATCCATTTCAATCTCACATAGATATTTAAACATTTCCCATTTTGCACTGCTAAATACCCACATCCCAATATCTCCCCTTTTTTCTTATTTCTTTGTGGTAATACACTATACACAACACTGGAAAATGATCAATACCTACTGATGTCTCTTCTGATACATCCCACTCACATATCCCCATTTAATTAGATACTAAGGTTAAATCTAGTACTGAAGTGTTCCCTGTGTGCATATCTAATCTACAGTCCCTCTCCCATCATTTAAACAAACCATGCTCTTTTCTTCTAGCAGTTCTTCAATTACCTCACCATTTGCATCTGTTCTTATTCCTCCCCGTAACGTGTTATGTGCATTAAAGTCCCCACATACCAACACCCTATTACCATCCAGCTCTTCAATTTGTGTTAACCTACTCAGGTCTAGTTTCCTACAAGGATTGTAATAATTAATAATTACAAACTCTCCCTCACTTGTCTCCACAGTTACAAATTCTTGTACATTTCCGGTACTCATCTCTCTAAATGAAACATCTTCTCTAATAAATGTTGCACATCCTCCCCTTACCACGTCCCCCCCATCACACCTAACCGATGCATATCTGACGATTCTGAAATCTAAATTTGGTCTCAACCATGTTTTCTGTACACAAATGACATCCGGTTTACTGGATAAATCATCAACATACTTTTTGAATTCCTGTTCATTGGCCAACAAACTTCTAGCATTCCATTGTAGCAGGAGGACCATTATTAGTACTATCCAACCCATGGTTGCTCCTGGCTTGCTGACTACTGAGATCATTCCTCACCTCCTCCCATGTCAGCCTGTTGATATCTAGATAATGAGCTGCTGCCTTTATGATTATTTGTATTCTCTCTGTTTTGGATTTAATCCATAGCTTTTCCTACCCCTGCTATGAAAGTGACTAGCTTCTTTAAATCAACCATTACTTTTCCCTCATTTGCCTGGTCTGATTTTTTTGTGGGTTGTTTTCCTGCTCTACTTCTTTCATCAATTCCTCCTCTCTGAGTCACCATCTTCAAGCCTCTGCATATGTTATTTTGTTCTGAGCTCTTACCCTCTGTATTCCATTTTCCTTTTCATCATTTCACATCCCCCATAAGCCATTGTGATTGCCACCGCAGTTACAACATTTTGGTTGTTCATGTTTACGTTGCCCATACTCATGATCTTCTCCACATCTGGCACATCTTCTTCTACCTTTACATGTCTTGGCTGGTTGACCAAACCTTTGACAGTTGTAACACCTCATTGGCTTTGGTACATACTCATACATACACGCTATAACCCAAGAAGCCTAGAGTCACTGTCTTTGGGAGCACTTCCTCCTCAAAATCAAGCACAACATACTCACTGTCTTTCCTCACTTTCTCTCAAGTGACCTGCAACCGCTGAGCTCCTTTCAGAATTCCTCCTTTTAGGTTTGATATAATTTCCTCCATTGTGCCTCTGTCAGGCACCCCCCAAATCACTCCTTTACTCCACTTACTTCCTCTTTCAATATGGTTTGCACTTACCACTTTAAATCACCCGCTCTCTCTGTTCTCCATTCCTGCAAATGATCAACAAATTTACATCTTTCAAATCCTTAGCCATATGTATATCCCCAACCTGGTTTCTCAAAATGGTTGTCAGTTTCACCTGACTCATTGAAGAAATTCCTCTCTCCTCATCAAATCTCAATATGATCTTAAACTCCAAACCTTCTTGAGCTATATCATCTATTCCGACCCCATAACCTCCACTACTCCTGATTTTCTTTGCACTGGTAAAATTATTTCCTCTTTTCTCCCTCATTCTCTCACTACCTTGGCTTATCTCTATACTATCATCACTATCAGCTATATCAGAATGTCCCCACCTTGGCCCATTCACAACACAGCTGTGCCTACCTGCCACAGCTTTCTTCAGCTCATTGGGTTTCCCCATTCTTGTTAGTTCTCCTCGTTTCTGACCTCCAACTGACAAACGTGCATTTCGTCCAATTTCTCTGATTGTTTTATTGTTTTAACCATATATATTTGCGACAAGCGCCGAAGGCTGCTCTCTGGGCAAGCTCCCGTTAGAATTATGTTTCCCATTCCTTTGAAATTACACATGAATTCACCAAAAGTCCAGATGTCCCAGTTTTCCACCAGCGCTTAAACGCAGCATGCATTTTTGGATCTGTGTGGAGCATGGATGTATAGGTGTGAAGCTGGAGACCATGAAAAGAGTCTCATAACGCATATCAGGCGATCTGTGCACACACATTTAACTATCTGTAAATAAATACAAAGAATGTCACAAATATTTTTAGGCATTTGTATAAAAGGAAGCTTTTTGAAAGCAAATTTGTGAAGTTTGTGAAAATCTTTACGTAAAATATAAATATTTATTCACGTTGTGATGCGTGCATTTGTAAAACTGTTTTATGTGTTTTCAATTTGCTTGGTATTTTTGTGTGGTTTGGAACACGCATTTGTGAGTACCCAAAATTACGCATTTTGTTGTATACTTTTGTAAATCTTATTTTTCATCATTTTTACATTTGATCATTTCATAATACACATTTGTGACCATTTTGAGTCAAATTTCTCTCCATACATTATCAATATGTTGTCTTTGTCTTAACGACATCAACATCGTATTAAATAGTGTAATTGAAGGCTACAAATGCAAAACCTTGGAGGAAGTCTTGGGCACAACTGTGCAACAAGTATCAGCTGGTTGAAGACAGCATCTGACAGGATCTGTGTGTTAACCAAATATAAGAACCAGATATGTAGAAAACAGACACAAGTCTCTGATGGTAAAACTAGAACTGTACTTTGTTGCACCTGCATGCCATGGTGATGGCAGCATGTGCAGATGCGGTGGCCAGTAGCTTCTTCAAACTTTGCTACATTTTTATTTTAATTTGTTATTTTGTCGTAAAACAAATGGTCAAATGACTGGCAGCAACGGCTGCCAAACAAAAAATTTAAAATTAAAGTAAAATATCCTAATTCAAATAAAGTGCAAAACCAATTAATTTACATACATTTTCACGAGAGGTTTTGCAGAGAAACACTGTCATTTTACAGATTTGTCTTGAATTATTACGATCAAACACTTTCAATAAAATTTTAACACATGCTCAAGATTGTACAATAACAGTTTACCCTAAATGAAATTAAATTAATATTTAAACTACTGTACTGATTAACAGTAGAAAGGTTTCTTCAAACTCTCATAAAATATAAGCTTAAAGATTACTGTGAAATATCCTCAACTGAAAACATACAAAATAAATTGATACATCTACAAGATTTTCACTTTTTCAGTTAAAGTGGGGTTGGAAATTTAATTACAAATAAAGTACACATCACTATTGATTCTAAAACACTTTTATTTAATGTATTCAGATGTAAATTTACAATATCAACCAATTATTCACAAACAGTTCTTCAGAGCCCCCCAGGAGGAATTGAAAAACTAAAATTGGCATATCTCCATGTGTCTATCTTGTCTGTTTTCTGGGTTAATGAGGTCATGAGGTTTCCAGTTCAGTTTAATATTTTTTTCACAATATTCTCCTGACCCCTGGGTAAAAGTGAAGTAAAATCAAAACATACCACAAAAGGTCAATGAATCTGTACAAGAAGTGACAGTACTACGTAGCAGATAAAGAACAATCCTCCTCCAAATTGCCAGTAATCAGCTGGATCCTTAGTGCACTGATTCACTGAAAAGTCCTTAAAAAGTAGTCATGGTTGATAGATATTACATTAGTTAGAAAATGCTCTTCTGTCTTTCTACCACCCAGTTGGCTACAGAATGTTTTATTATTGGTGCATGAGGTGAAAATAGGACTCAGTATTATTTCTATAAATTAGTTTTTGAACCATATCAATAAATTATTTTTGGAATTATTTTCTGTGACTTTATTCATTCATATAGTAGGACATGATTATGCTATGTTAATTGATACTGCATCAAGCTACTGTAAAGCATAGTTAGTCTTATCTCTCTATTAGGGTCTCTATTTTATGAAAATTAATTTATGCATGTTTTCCAGTGGTCTGTTTCTGATAGGGTCCAATATTTTGGACTGGGACCCAGGAGTTGGAAACCACTGATTTAAACGATGCAGTGCAGTGTGGTGTATAAGGATGTTTTTATTCCCAGTCCTGAATTGATCAAGACTGAGCATAGTGAGTCTGATCCAAATGTTTTTACCCTCCTTTTGTGTTACCAAGCACTGAAAAAAACACTAATTATCGTTCCAGTAAAATGTTTTATCTACTAAGTAACTTATTATTCATCCATAACTATAATATATACTGTATATACTTATAATTATTATAATTTATGTACCGGCTTAGACTACATTTAACTTACAATGTAAAAATTATTTTAGTTTAATATAGGCATGAACAGAACAGGCAAATACATTATAAGACGATGAGAGGCACATTATAAAGAAAATAATTCCCAAAATAACTTGTTTGTATTTTTTTATATGTTAAAATTAGCAATTATTGTTACATCTGTTGCGTTATGGGTCAAAATTGACCACTGCCATTGATCACACTGAGATCTGAGAGATTACATCTCTAAAAAACTAAAATATTTACTTTGATTATTTCTTAAGAATATGCCATGTCACCCCTTACACATGCTGTTGTGATACTCTTGCTAATAACTACATGTAATTTGGAATTAGTTTAGGTTGATTAAGCTACTTTAAATGCTCAAATGCATTCACTCCCATTTAGTTAATGTTTTGCCCACACTTTATATTGACCCATCCTTTAATCATATGATCTTCTAACCTTTCTTTCATCATTATCTTATGTCCTAAACGGAACATTAAACATTTAGCTCTTCTTATTTCCTTTAAATCCTAAAAAAATGTTTTTCTTTCATATTATACATTTTATACCATATTATATTTACTCTTCTTTTTGTTTCCTTTTTATTATTTCTACACTATTGCTAGGCTCTATCTTCCCTTTAAGTTGAAATGTTTTGAATTATGTTTCCCCCAAATTAAACTGCTGTTACATTAAGCATTTTAGAATCTTCCCTTCTCTCAACTTTTCCTAACAACAGATGAGGCTAATCAGTACCTAGACTACAATTTTGCTTAGTCATTTACCAGGCTGGTTTGCATTAACTCCCAGAGGTCTGGATTAGGGTGGATACTGTAGGCAGCATGCAATTGGCTGTTCAGTGGGAGGCGGGCCTGTCCAAAGTTAAACATCTGGAAGCGCTTACTGCTGCTGCTCAGTCTCTCAGTAACTCAGTAAGGTTGAGTGGAATTCCACTGCCAAAAGGAAGATGTCCTTCATAAAAGTCGATGCGACGTCTGATTTCTCCTTCCACAACCTCCCTTATGGGATATTCTCCACATCAGACAATGTAAGTGCAGTTTGCTTATTTCTACTAGGTTTGCAAATAGATAAAACAGCACACAGTCAGCACTCACTGACACTTGCAGTGGAGTGTTGTCAAGTCAGACACATTAAGAACTTCTGCTCATGATTTCCAAAATAAATACTTATATAAATTTGGGTCTTTGAGGAAAACGATGATCTCTGGACTTTCTGTTCATAATCACAATCATAGTTTGCTGAAGTGTACTGATGGATTTGTGTGAGGTGTGTTGAAATGTGTATGGCAGTTATGAGTGCACTGCAGATCCTGGGCATTTCCACTCATCACAAAACCCCGAAATAGTAGAGCCAATACAAATCTTGCACCCAATCAAACAGCATTAATAGAATGCAACAAAGTGAAAATTATTAAAGGGAGAATACAAATTGTTTTACTGCAAATGCAAAAAATACTTCAAATAATTCAGGTTAACTCGTGGCTTGCTGGATGAAACATTGAAAACTTGAAAGAACATATTTACAACTAGATAGATGCAGGTTTAGTAGAAGTGTACTGAGTGTGTTTTATTTCCCCAGCCCAAACATCGCATTGGTGTTGCCATTGGAGACCAGATACTGGACCTCAGTGTGATAAAGTCTTTGTTTCGAGGGCCTGTGATGTCCAAACATCAGGATGTCTTTGACCAGGTAAGTTTAATCACCAATAGTAATCAGAGAAGAGGCACCATAACTCAGTTTACCTTTGTAGTCTGATGTAAATCAGATGTACTGTGCAACATCATAATAGCAAACTAGTATTAAAACAAACTAAGTATTATCATACTACAGTACTTTTTATGTGACAGGGGCATACAGAACAGTGAACCAAATCTGGTAAAGCAGCCTCCGGCAGTGGTGGAGGAGGTCCTCAGATCATGTACTTAAGTAAAAAAATAGCAATACCACAATGTGAAAATACTCAGTTACAAGTACAAGTACAGACGTATTAACAAAATGTACTACCTAACTAACCCTGGCTGTATTTTTATATATTATTATGTTGGATTATTATGACTAATGCATGAATGTGTAAGCATCATTTTGATGTATCTGATCAAGCAGGAGCTTTAAACTATTTTATACGGTTGGGTAGTCTAATGTATACATTTGTATCATAGTTTATAAGCTAGTGATTTGTTTTACATGTAAATTATTTATTTCGCAAACCACCTAGTAACTTGAGCTGTCAAATAAATGTGGCAGAGTAAAATATACAATATTTGTACTTACATTTAGTGTAATCGAGGTATAACGTAGCATAAACTGAGAGTACCTCAAAATTGCATGAAAGCACAATACTTGAGTAAATGTACTCAGTTATCTTCCACCACTGGGCCGGTAGATGTAGGTGTGACAATCAAGACCCCAGGAGCAGCACAATTCCTAGAGGCGATATTTATTCATTGGTCAAATTTGGAACTGCAGGTCACATGTACACTTGAGTGCAGACACACTTGCCGAACACATCCAGTAGAAAAAAACTGCTGTAGAGCAATGAAAAAAGAAAAAATCCAGAGCATCATACAATTTTCAAAACTATGCTCTGAATGATCACAACCACTGAGTCATTTAAAAGCACAGTTCAGCCAGGGTGAACCAGATTATAAACTCTAATGATCATGTCTTTTATATGCGCTAAATTACAGGGAAATAGAAAGATTTTCAGTGTGTGTGGGTGAGCAGATTTCATTGGATGGAATGGGCTGCCATGTCTGGACACCTCATACAGTGTTTAATATGTTCACAGGGTTTATAGTAGTAGTGTGCACATTTTACCACACGTCTCAAATCAACAGTAACCTCAATACGTTTGCACTTGGTGCATGGTTTGTGGTCTAGCCTATTACTTATGTTGTGTGTTTTGCATTCTATAAATATGTCAGCTGATTGTAGGAAGGGTTGCTTTATGTATCATCTGTGTTTATCTGTGTCTCCCTACAAGCCCACACTGAATGCGTTCATGGCTCTTGGTTATGAGGCCTGGAGGGAGGCCAGAAGAACCTTGCAGGTGTTGCTGTCAGCCAGTGAGAGCACACTGAGAGATGATGTCAGCCTTCGGAGCAGGTCAGTCTGTGTAGAGACTATAGATGCAGAAGTCTGTGTAGAACACAGGCTTACATGGTCTTCATCAGTCTACTGCTTTGTGTGGTTACATTCTAATCACACCCCAGTCAGTGAAGGTAATTTTCATCAGCCGTTAAAGACAAACCATCTTCTGTGACCTCACTGAGTGGGTGTAGTCAGAAGTTCAGCATAAGCTTAAAAGTTTCATTGCAGCCACACTTTTCTGCCCTGTGTGGCTTAGCATTTGCTTACACTTTATATCACTGCTTGATATTATTTATCAATGTCATCCACCCCAGATGGAAATATTGAAATACTGCAATTTCACTGATCACATATTTTCTGTAGAACTGAACATTTTATAAAAATACAAAACAAAAAATATTCAAATCAAAACAGTCATACTAGGCTTTAGTAGAGAGTTTCTGTTCTGTGGTCTGTTCTGTGATTTTTTCAGAATCGCAATGACCCTGACAGAATAAAATATGTTTAATAATTCAGGGGAAGTTTAATCATATTTTGGTTTATAAATATTCGGGTGTAAAGGTGCTCAATATCTGCTCAAAATGGTAGCTATTGGTCAAAGCCTAACAGGGTTCCCACACATCCTGGAATTCTGTAATGTGGCTTTTTTAAGTCATGGGAAAGAAAAATGACAAAGTCATGCAGTATCTCGGAAAACACTGAGTTGTCCTGGAAAAGCTTTTAATGTGCAACATATTACAGTACAATCATTATGGCCAGAGTCCTGAAGCATGGAGCGAGTTCAGCCTAGTCTGGATCACTTTGGGTTACCTGGCTTCACAAGCGTAACATAGGTGATCCTGGATAACTGGTATCATGAAGCTGGTTATCAACTGGCTCAATTAACTCTGGGTTTTCCTACACATGAGCATTTTCACATGAAAGAGACGTATTTCTTAATTAGAATCCCACTGCATGCAACATCAACAGATCAAGAGCAGAGTATTTAATATGACATAAAATTAATACTGTGGGGAAATCAGGTACAACAAGAACAGAATAAGATGAAATAGAAATAGTATAAATAATATCTAAATATTATAAGTCAGACTAATATAAAATGTTGGGTTTACTATTCCTACACTTTTCTTGTCTAGTCTATAGAAAATAAATGGAATTGAATAAAATGGAGATTTGTGTCCTTTTGTCTCATGATCAACATACTATTAGAAGAAATACACTTCAAAACATTTAAAGTAAAGGCTGTTTCTGCTGCCAAAGTAGGTAGAAAACCTGCAGATAGTCTAATCTAGACACTGGACACATGCTTGTGCCAAAGAACATTTCTTCCATGTCTGACATAATTATTGTGGTAAACAAAGTGATTTTACTGATTTATAAAAATATCTCTTTTGCTATATAACTATATATAACTGTAAAGGCAGTTTTGTATTGTATATTGCCCTCTGAACCACACTAAATAAATATTTTAGACAAAAGTCATTGGAAATGTCCTTGAAATGTTCTGGAAAATAATTTCTTGTAGAGTGGAAACCCAGCCTTATATTTCAAATCTTAAAAATGCTTCTAGCCTTATCTATTTACTGGCTGATTCTAGGTGAGACGGCTTATTTCATCAGAGGTTTTTGCCTGTCTGTCCTTGTCTCTGCAGAGCATTTGTCCATCAGAGTGCAGCCACCATGCACCTTCCTGCAAACATTGGTGAGCCTCTCCTCAGGATTTAAACTCCTGTTATCAGAGCTGTTTGTTTAATCAAAGGCCTTCCCCTCAGCATCCACCCCGAGATGTGACCTTTGGCATCATCTCCAATGTCTCATTGCACTTCTTGAATAATGCATTTGTTTGAGTCAGTGGGGCTTTCTATTTCAAGAGTTGTCTCACCTTTTGACATTCAGAGATTGTTTAATGTGGCAGTATTACATGTCACTCTTTGTTCATGTCAATAGCCGCCAAGGGTGTAACTTCTACTGGGACAGGGGACACTCCCCCCTCGTTTTTTTCAAAATCCCACTTTAGTCCCTCTCACTTTGATAGCTTTACACTACAATGCAAAAGCACCATGTACTTCTTTGGGGGACTTTTCCTGCTCTGGGTTTTGCCTTCACACCAAACTAGGAAAATCATTTCTTTATTGACTGGGTGCATTGTCATGTTGAAACAGTAAAGAGCCAAACACAAACTGTTGACACAAAGTTGGAAGAACACTATTATCATTGTAAATATCATTGTGTGGTATTGCTTTAAGATTTACCTTCATTGGAACTAAGAGGCACAAAGCAGGAAAAACAGACCCAGACCAAAAGTACACTAAAGTATGTAGACAGGGGTGTCCATATACTTTTGGCCATATGGTGTAAATTATCTATCATTGTCAGGTCTTTATCAATTAAACCAATTGTAATTTTTATTAGGGTTAAGTCATCAATAATGCATACATTTCCAACATTTCTAATTCTTTTGTTAGACTTGTATCCTAATGGAAGGCACAATGACAGTTTTATAGTAATTTGCTTATTTGCTTAGTAGATGTTCTGTAAATGCAGGGAATAGCATTCACATAGTGGATTTGAGCACAAGGGGGCACTGTTTAACAACATATTACATTTTTATCATTTATGACTTGGTTCATTCAGTCAGGTTTGTGCTGATAGACTTCACAGATAGATAGAATATTTCAGCCTGTTCCTCCCATGAACTCTCCTCTCTGTTTTTCACAGGCGATTACACCGACTTCTACTCCTCCAGAGATCACGCCACCAACGTTGGCATCATGTTCCGGGGGAAGGAGAATGCTCTGATGCCAAACTGGTACACTATCAATCAAACCAGCAGTAGAGATGAACAGCTGTTGATAGAATGAACAGAAGGCTCACTGAGAGGCCTTGATACATTCCCAGTGTTGGGGCAGATATTGAGAGACAGCTTGAACCAAATTGTTCAAGGCTCACTGCAAACTGGGATATGTGGAGGGAAACTAAAAGGTTATTCTAACTGATTTGGGCCTCAGAGCATCGGTGTGCATTTAAACACTGCAGCAGGGCTCTGAGAACATCCCTGCAGCACGCCTCAGTCCCACAGCACAGACAGCCTTCATTTCTTCTCGGGCCCTTGTGGGAGGAATGCTAAGGTGGCTTGGGCATGTATGTCTCCCTTTGAGTCTGACACGCTGCGCTCTGGTTAAGCAGGTGATTGGCAGGCAGTTCTTCCTGGCTGTCAGAGTCTCTCCCCATGTCAAATTTCAGGGATCATGATGCAATTTTTTTAGCAATAGTTTTTTGATGATGGACCACATGTTTTGGAATCTGTGCATTATAGACAAGGAGACCACTATCTATTGGGTTAAAAGTCAGTGTCTTCATTTGGGTTCTATCTAATGATATTTTTCACCTACAGTAGGTCTTCATGGGACCAAAATTAGGACCCAATCCGAAATAGTAACATGAAAAACCAACCCGAACCCAATGTGCATAAATTAATTTTCAGAAAAGAAGACAGATCCAACAGGGACTTGAGGACAGTCAGAGTCGGTGTAAAATAGTTCTAATCCAAAATGCGGTGGACCTAAAAAGATATGTTAGCATTTTTCATACCTTTATTCTAATGGCACAAATGATTACACCAGGGACGCCAAAGGTGAAAACATTTAAACTGTGCACATGTTGAGAAATGATAAGAAAAACAGATATGATTTCTTTTTTCTTTTTTCAAATTTTAAACCAGCTAAAATCGATATTTTTATAATAGCAATGTATCAAATGACATTGTAAAAACAATGTGGCAATGTGAAAGGGGTCGCTTGTAGTGATGAACTTAGAGAGAATTATCACCTGAGTCTGAAGCTCCCATCGGCTTTTTGGAGATTTATACTAAGTTTCAGCTCATAGCATCGTTTTCGGCTACAGCAGGCAGCTGTCATGACCACACAGCAGACAGACGCAGTTAGTGTCTAGCTGCTGAATATAGTGGAGCATTTTGCAGCTAAAGATTATTTTCCTCAGGAGTTCATAGAGACAAAAAAGTAAAGAGTAAATATTGGACTTACATTCGACAGGTAACCAGCAACACAACCCCAAATGAATGTAAGTGCTGCTCCGTAACTGCTGGATGTGTAATTAAGCAACAGTTTGCTAACAAACAAACTCACTTCACTTCCCAGAGATCACCTGGGCAGTGCTGGGACATCTTACATGGTGCTCTTTTTTGTCTGTGCTCATCGTCATTATAATGTAACTGAACTAAGAGGTTTTACAAAAGACTGTATGCTCTAAGCTTTTTGACTATCATAACATAAATACTGCTGCAAAAAATATCATCACTGTTCAGTGGAATCCCATTCCTATTCAATATACACCATTTGTAGACTAACAATTATCAGCGCACAGCGGCCCATGTACAAACTTTTTTTTAATTTTTCCACTGTGGACACTGTTGCGCTAACTTGGGTATTGTTTTATGCAGGTTGAGGCTTCCAGTGGGATACCATGGTAGAGCATCATCAGTGATTGTTTCTGGGACGCCCATCCACCGTCCCTCGGGCCAGATGAGACCTGACCAGAGTAAGATTCTTATGTTCACCAGTGTTGGGCTCAAAGGATCAAAATCATTGCAACAGAACCAGATGTCATTATTTTTTCTTCTTCCTTGTCAAAACCTAAATAGGCAACATGTTTACCATAAAAACACTGAAGCCATGTCTTAAAGAGGTTCCCTGTTTCAAAATTGAGTTTCAAGCCCTTCATTAATTTAGTTTTCTGTGTATGTGTTGTACATTCCCACACTCATTTGTGTTTGCTCAATTACCACACAGCAAACCTGGAGTAAGGTAGTCCAAATATTTGGACAAATTGTATTTCGATACTTTGGCAACATTGTTTTTGAAACTTTCATCCAAATAAAGCCCTTTGAATTGAATAGTATTCCAGCAGCCCAGCAGTGCCCTCAAGCAGATTTATCTGGCCATGGTTATAACATTTGTTTTGTTTACTGCTTGTTCTGCAACCCTTAAGTGGTCAAAAAACATCAATGACTGCAGCTTTAACCCCTAAATTTAATAGTTTACCTTGTGTGAACCAGCTTTTTGCCCCAAAATGTTAAGCAAATCCCCATGATGATGGTCCACAATGTGAATAATATAAGTACACAGAGTTGAGCCTCTTACAGCTGATGATAACCATGTCTGCCTTTTTCTTTCTCGTAGCGAAACCTCCAGTGTTTGGCCCGTCTAAGCAGTTGGACATTGAGCTGGAGATGGTGATTACAGTGTTTACTTAATCTAATCACCTGTATGTTTGTAATGTTTGAATAGATGTTGAAATAACTTAATTTCAACATCTGAGTGGCCTGAGAGAAAGCCTGAATTGTCCTTCTCTGTTGCCTTTTGTTAGTCTGTGTGATATTCAATATTGCACAATAGTATACATCAGTATTTCATTGCTGTTATATTTTTCCTTTACTCTGATTAGGCCTTCTTTGTTGGAGGGGGGAATCAGCTCGGGGAGCCCCTTCCCATGAAGAAAGCTCACGAACACATCTTTGGCATGGTACTCATGAATGACTGGAGTGGTAAGAGCCTCTGCACAACACATCACACCATCATCATCCTTGTATGTGCTTGTAGATGGTACACTACCAAATCAACAGCACTAATTAGCAGTGACGTTTCACTTAGAAGTGCACTTGTCCCTTAATTTAGCTCTGCATTATACATGTTGATGCAGTCACTTCAGATTTAGTCAGATGGAAATGGTTTTAGATTAAATGGCAGAGTCAGCCCTCATCAAAACATGAGTGGAAATATGTATTAATGATTTAGCTGGAAATCTCTGGAGATCTTTATTTTGTTGTTTCTTCTTAGGGTGACCCTATCCCCTCCGACTTGACTCGCAACCAATCCTCAAATAACTTGGAGAAACTGAACTGACACTGGCAATTTATACAAGATATGTGCAGGGTCTGCTGCTTTATATGTAGTATAACAAAGACTGATTGTGGCTGATAAGCACAGTAAAATCTCTTTACACAAACATTGGCACTGCTAACATTCACATCAAACCCTCAACTGATCCTCACTTCTTAGTTGAACGAAAACCAACCTTTGGGTGCCTAATAATTCAAATTATTAAGCCTATGCAGTATGCATCAGTATGTTTGCAATATCAAACCTCAATAAACTTATACATCTAAAAAAATAAACAAAACAAAAACATTAAATGTATTTTATATATGTGTTGCATGCATTTTGCAGTGTTGCATAATGATTTTTGGAATGATGATTGTATCAGAGGATGGAGATAACAGAAGAGCCCTGTTGCTGAATATGTGAAGCAGGTCTTTTCAGGACAGTGTTAGTCACGTGATTTGCTATTCCAGCTGTGGACACATCAAGATCCCCTCATGGCCCATCGCTGTTCATGTGGGCTTGTTTGTGGTCCCATTCCATCCACTCTCAGTCAGGTTGCCTATTGATGAGATCTTCAAAGCAACTGACTCAAGAGAATCTGGGGAAATGAAGGAAAAGCCAAAGTGGCCCAAATCAGAATTGAAAAGATCAGATTCCATGTGATTCGGGCACACTGTTATGAAAAAAAAACCCAGATCTGAGTTACACATGAGCAAAAAAAAAATCTGATTTGGGCCACTTTTGCCTGCAGTCTGAATGTAGCCTATTCTCCAGACTGAACATTTCAAGTGCAGCCCATCATACTGGTGCACAGATACTTCTGTACAGTAGGACCCAGTTTTATTTTCTCCCCGAAGCACAGGGTGAGAGATTTTTCAATCAGTGACATTTCTGCTGAATGTGCAGCTTGAAAGTGAACTGACATCGCTTTCATTTTGTACTTGCTGAAGCCCTTAGGAGATCAGTCTGTGCTGAGTTCACCACAGGCTCTCTAACATTTGCCATCCAAGATTTCTATCATACAACTGCACGTTAAATGCCCCCCTTTCTTCCTCTTCCCCTCTGTTCTCAGTGGTGCACAGTGGTTTAATTGAGACATTTTTTTTCATTTCTTAAAGACTCACAGTAGGTGAGGGGAAAGCTCGGCCAATGAGCCATGTCCGTTTGAGGACAGAAGAAGATACTGAGAGCAGACTGGCATTAAAGCTCTTACAGTAGAAGATTAGGGCGTAGAAGGGGTGTAGGTGGATACTGGCATTATTGTGCATTTCAGAGTAACATTACATTGCTGTGAGGTGGGTCCCAATTCCATACTACATACTAACTGTATACAGTGTGAACTAGGGCTGTAACCAAATACAAATACATTATTCAGACAAACAGGTAGTGCACTCTGAACAGATCCGAGCAGCTAGTTCAGGCAGTCAGCTCGAGTCTTCTGCTACACTTGCACTAATCATGGCTGTGTATTTAAGTGATCAGTTCTTTGCTCACTCTTTTGCTGCCATACCACTCACCTCAAAGCTATGTGGTCGTTTGCTGATTCCTTTGTGCATTTCATTGTGGGAAATAAGACCATCAATGGCACACTCAAAAATCACTTGTTTTTTAGTATGCATACTGACTGTAATGGCTTAAAAACTTTCCAGAGCCACTTACCAACATAAGGGGTATGATTTCAATGCACAAACAATAAGTCCAGCACAAATCCATTTCAAAACGTCCATTTATTTCTATTCGGGTACAGCATTGCGTGTGTGTCTGATTGAACTGTTTTTTGCTACCCCCAGCTAAAACAAGCCCCGTACCCTAATTAGCAGACATGATAAATATTGAATAGGAAACCTAGGGTGGTGTTAAACAATGTAACCAGGGGAGTAAACAACTAAGGTATGTATCCATGTAAATAATACAATACATAATGTAGACAGGTCACCTCGTATTAATAAAGCAAAGACATAGTATAACATAAATGTAAATAAAACATGAAAACTCAGAGAACGGCTCCTACACTTACTTTTTTCCAGTGTGAACACAGAACCTGCTTAGAGTTAGTATGTAGTATGGGCTTGCGTCACAGCTCTGGACTTCAGTCAGACTTAAGTCACAAAAATGAGAACTTGAAGCTTGACTTGTGAGACCTGACTTATTTTAGACTCGAAAGCAAATACATTCACAGATCTCAGGTTCTGATCAGATAAAATCCTTGAACAAATTAGACAGCAGACAGGCTTGCATCGACCCACACATTTAATATTTCATTATTAGGCCTGTGCATTGAAATGCCTTGATCTCAGCTATATAAAAAATAGAATTAATGCAGGTTTGAAGAGAAGTAATGAGGGGAAGCAGTGATTTCTACTTGGCACTGCATAACAATGGAATGAATAGAACAACCACAGAAGACATCAAACAGGCTTTATAGTTCACAGTTTAACCATGTTATTTAAACCACTTAATTTGAAAGCAAACATAGGGCTGAATGGAAAATGTTACTCAGACTGTCCATTGTAAACATCTGTTAGATCTTGTTGAACTACCTCCTGGTTCAACTGTGACCTACTACACTTGATGTGTGTGCGCTCTCATACAGTTTTACAAAGTAGAAGATAAGATTTGTTTTGCTGTGTTCACTTTCAAATAAGTGGTTTAGGATGTATTAACACCTGTCTGGACTGTTTGTGTTCACCTATTAGTGTTTCTTAGCAGTGTCACTGCATCCCCAAACAGCAGTGAAGTTGGTGAATAAAATGTTATATTATGAATGGACAGAGGTTGCAAACAAACAGAATGTTCCTTTAATTTAAGCCCAGAGCTAATAAATCTAAGAGCAGTGGTGGAATGTATCTAAGTATATTTACTCAAGTACTGTACTTAAGTACAATTTTAAGGTATTTGCGCTTAACTTGAGTATGTCCATTTCTGCTACTTCATACTTCTACTCCACCATATTTGAGAGGGAAATACCATATTTTTTTACACCACTACATTTATTAAATAGCTTAAGATACTAGTTACTTTACTAATTAAGATTTTCCATACGAAACATGTAATCACCTTTTAAACTACTGTATAATGCATAATTCCTCTCCTTATTATCAAGTCATTTTAGTCTATAATTGAGTCCTAACCCCTTATTTTCTCAAAACGTGAAAAAAATCTACCAGTGCAATAAAAATATTTCAGCCTTTTCTCAATGTAAATCAGTTTGTTTCAAGTATTTTCTAAAATCAAGTTTCTGTTTTCATAATTCTAGTGCAGCAACTAATTTCTTTAGACATGTTCATTTGAATTAACAACAGGTTGACATACTTTTACAGCACTTACAGAATTTTTTCCCACTTGTTTTAAGAAAATAAGGTTTTTATGAGCCAATTATAGCCAGAATTATCTTTATAAGACTGGGGCTTTGCACTGTTAGAGACTGAACTGCCCAACAGTATATAAAGTTAACATCAGCTGCTTCTCGACCAGTTGCAATCTTGAACAATAAAATGCTACTTACTCATTAATACATTTTTAAATATAGCTGTGAATACTTATTTACTTTTATTTAAGTAAGATCTTTAATGCAGGACTTTTTGTAACAGAGCATTTTACATCGTTGTAGTATTGCATTTACTTAGGTAAAGGATCTGTATACTTCTTACACAACTGCCTAAGAGTGAGAAAAGGTTGGGCTTCCTGTAGCAAAGGGTTTAGATTAGTTCAGATGAAAGAGTAAAAACCCTTATGGGGTACTTCTTGGAATCAAGTTGGAACAGTATCTGCAGTTTTTAAATTTGTTAATTAAACTGCATGTAAAATAAACACATTTTCCATGTGTGTTCCTAGAAGTAGCTTGACAATGCGAACCAGACTGTGGTGGCACAGATGGTGCCTGCATGGCTCATTGAGCAGAAATGTCTGTGACTGACGGACTGTTCTTTGTTCTGAGAAATGATCTGTCAGTGCCCCAAAAACTACACTTTGAATTGAAACTGTTCTTCAGATGATTACCAGTCACAATCCAGCTGTCCATATGACTCTCCTCATCACGTCTTCAGTCTTTTTCCATGACTATACATACAGTAGCCTTCCAATTCCCAGTTCATTACAGGAGCCAATTTTAATTAAAGGTAGACCTGCAAGCAGGTATATTCTGGTCCTGGCACTAAAAGCAACTCAGAGCCAAAAGCTCAGAGACTCATGTAGTTTAATGACCATTTGTTTGTACACTTGCACAGGCTCAGATGCCCTCCTGCAGTGCACACTGCCAAGATATGTTCCTTGGACGATGAAGCCTATCTGAGTCTGCACCAAACCTTTTCTCAGTGAACCACTTTGCACCCTATTCACAAGTGTTTTAAGTATCTCCTAGTTTAAATAAATGAAATATGTAAATGAAAATAAATGAATATATTGAATGAATATATTTTTTCCATTCAGTGATTTGTTATGACACTGGACCAACCACAGCGTGGTGTATGAGTATATTTACTGTCTACAAACTAGAATTATAATACTGATTAGAATGAAATGTGTTTTTACAATAATAAGAGCAGCAATTAAACACAAAAGTCAT
Source organism: Macquaria ambigua (assembly GCA_008360985.2). NCBI lineage: Eukaryota > Metazoa > Chordata > Actinopteri > Centrarchiformes > Percichthyidae > Macquaria > Macquaria ambigua. Next base: position 67,913 of record VMKM01001886.1, read on the forward strand.
GAGTGTAATGTTGTAAAAACAATGAAAGAAATTTAATGAGACTGAAAGGAATAGATACCAATTTTTGAATGAAGTAGAAGCAGCAATAGAAGATTATTTAATATGAATCAACACATTACAACAACAAATCAGAAAAATGGTAGAAGATGAAAATAACTTACACTAACCTTTCCAAACCAACAGAAAGAATAATGCACTAAAATACACATTAGCATCAAAGATTAAATGCAAGAAAACTCAACTCACACTTCTCTTCTGTTCAGTTACGAGCCTGGGTCCTTTGAACTGTTGTATCTGTTGAAAAGCAGAGGCTAATGTTTGTTGGAGACTGGGTGTTCAGTAATGGGAAACGTTAATTCTGAAGAACTATGAGTTAACAGTTTGTGTCAAGCATTGTATGGCTATGCGTAGCTCTGGTTGTGTCTGTGTTTTGTTTTGTTTTTTGTGGTTGGTTTGTAAAACAAACAGCCAGCGGCAGTACTGACACAGTGGAGCTGTAGTTTACCCGGTAAACACACCGACCTCTCTGGCTGTCGGAGTCCTTCCTGCCCGGCCTGCTGCTGCTCCTTCACTTCTCCTCCGGAGCTGCTCTTCGCTGCCGGAGTGTCTCTAGGCTAGGCAGAGCGGACAGGCCGGGTGTCAGGCTGCTCAAAATTCTTGGTCTCCTGGTAGTTTAGATTCTTCTTTTTGTTCTGTGATACCAAACTTTTTGGACTCCCTGTTATTGCCTGATAGATGCTAATTAGTTACCATTACAGGTCCATAACCTCCCTACTTATGCAGTGGTATTTGTGTTCATTCTCAGCCAGGGACATCCAGGCGTGGGAGTATGTACCTCTGGGTCCTTTCCTGGGGAAGAACTTCGGGACAACTATCTCACCCTGGGTCGTCCCCATGGAGGCGCTGTTACCCTTTGCAGTGCCCAACGCCATCCAGGTTAGTAAAAGGGTCACAACTTACACCAGTAAAGAGAAGTGTCCAATGGTCACCCAGAACTCCAAGTCACCAGTTAAATTCTGTATTGAGTCACCAGACTTTTATATTTGAGCCCTTTGCATTGGCTGTTACATGCCAGTCACAAACCTAAGTTGTTAGTTTTGTCATAAATAAAAGCAAGTTGTTTTAGTAAACCTCATGGCAGTTTTGAAGCAATGTCCATAATCAGTGATTCCTCTGTCCTGCCACTACAAACATTTTTCATCCAATTCTCAACTCACTCATTGACCCAAACAAAACATGATGACTAAGCACCTACCATGACCAGTTGGGTGAACACATGCTGATGTAGTTTACTTCATGGCTGTACATGCACAAATGCATACACTATGTTTGTTTACAACTGGAAGTAGTCAATGACCTTAATTTGTATGGTGTTTCTGGCATCTTATTATTACAGGGGTATGGCAATAGCAGAACCATTAAAACATTTCTTAGTATGAGGCCTGATTCCTGGCATTTAATCAGGAATTTGTTTTTAAAAACAGGTGTGTTCACTTGACACATTTACCTGAGACAGATTTTCTGTGGTGGACTTGTTGTCACACTGACGCAGTTAGCAGTTTAACATTTTGATGCATGATATACTATATAGAATGCTCACCTTGCTGACATATGTATAGCGTAAACAGACAGACTTATCAGCGCAGTCCTCTGGAGTCTTGACCTCAGATCAGCATTTACAACCGGAGCTTCTCCGTGTGACGCGCAGTTCTCAGCAAAAACAGACAGTGAAAATGATCTGTACCAGCAACAGTACAACTTTCACTACAGTTTATATATATATATCTGTAGAATATGTCACAGACATGAGAAAAATCGACATCTTTTTTTTTACTCCCCAGTTATAATTGAACACAATCCTCTTAACCTTTATCTGTCTAAACTAAATATAAATGAAATTTATAATAAAATGAAATGAAACATTCTATTGTTGATGGTCATTATCAAAGGCAAAGGTCTGGCAGTAGCAGCGACTCTGTCTGTGTGGACACCACACGCATGAGAGCCGCAGCAGTTCAGCGAGGTAGCCATCACGCACAGGTAGAGGTAGGAGGTGTGGCCCGGCGTTAGAAGTACATTTGACATAAAAAAGTTAAGTACATGCAATGGAATAAATGTAACATGTTGCCACCCACCCCTGCAACTAAGTCTGATATAGTGCAATCAAAACTGAACTGAGCATAACAAAGTACAGCTCAGACACAGGAAAGTCTGACTGTGTAGAGCTGAGCCTGACAAGCTGAGTCTAAGATGTACACATCTGTATATCTGTACATAAACCCCTTTTGATTTAGACAACAACAACTCTTGTGGCCCCATTTGTTCATTTTTTTCTGTTTCTCCTCTTCCTGCAGGACCCAGAGCCCCTCCCCTACCTGCAACACCACGATGCTTACACGTTCAACATTAACCTGTTTGTGTCACTAAAAGGTACTCTACACAAAAGTGACTATCATCCAATCAATAGTTTCTCCCCCCATATCACTTTCTCCATCCATCTCTCATCCATGTTGCTTAGCACCTGTACTTTCACTGTGCAACATGTACACAGTATAGTGTTACAAGCAGGGATGTGGAGAAGGATTAACAATTTATCTTCCTCTTTAACAGCTTTATGATCAAAACTTGTAGTTAAGTTGCAATATTTTAGGTTTGGCTATTATCTTGTGAAATCACATGAAAACACTGTGAACTATGTAGTACTGAATTGTAGAGTTAGACCATTAAACTATTTTTCACCATTTTTATTTTCAGTATTTTTTGGGCGGGCCTGAAATCATGCACCTGTTTCTCAGCAGAGAATACTGCTTATGTTTTCACAATTTTGAAACCTATTTTTTCTGCAGAGTTACCAGTAACTATAGCTGTCAGATAAATGTAGTGGGATAAAATGTACAATATTTCCTGAAATGTCTTGGAGTAGAAGTAGCAGAAAATGGTACCTCAAGATTGTACTTAAGTACAGTACCTGAGTAAATGTACCTAGTTACTTCCCACCATGGCTGAATGATACTGTACATGTCATAGTGTACAAAGCCTTAATTCAACTTAGCTTAGCCTACTGCTGTGTGTCAGGAGTACTGTAATATGTTATGAAGTGATTGTCTATTTCAATATAAGTAACTTTTGCTGTTTGCTCTTTAAGGACAGGACATGGCAGAGGCAGCAACCATCTGCAAGTCAAACTTTAAGGTAAGAACCTTGTGCTGGCCCAGATCCACTGTGACGCTACATCATGCGTATAGTAAATACCACAGCATATGGGAGGGCGGGGGGTGGTGGGGGCGGGGGGTGTCTTCAAGCTTCTGTAAGTGGGGCCATTTTTGAATCTATTTCTGACAGATACAACAATTATGTTATGTACCTGCACAGTTGTAAGTGGTACTGAAAGATAACAGTGGGGCTGCAACTAATGATTATGTTCATTATCAAATATCTGTTGTTTACTTTTTCAATTAATGGATTAATTGTTAAGTCACAAAAATGATTATAGATGTCCATCACAATTTCCCAAAAGTACAAGGTGGTGTTCTTTACAGTCTTTACAGAGACATTCCATTTTTTATGTCAATCACAACGATATGTAAAACACTAAAAAAAAACTAAAACCAGCTAAATTTTGATTTTTTTTCTTGATAATTGATTTAAATGATTGATTAATAAAATGTTTGATTATTTCTTTTTTGTTAATTGACTAATCGATTAATTCATGAAAGGAATTTGGTGTATTAAAAAGTAACACAAGACATTCAAGCTGGTTACCACTGAAATGTGTTTTTTTCATGTTTAATTCTAACATTTTATGATAACCTGTAAAGCACAGTTAACATTTATTAAAACATTCTATACAAATAAACTTATGTTTATCAAGTGATATTATGCAAGTAAACAAACACTATTTTGAGGTTTCTGGCTTATTTATTTACATTTGTTAAATTTTATTCCTCACTTTTCTGAGCAGTTTTATCATCTACATTCTCAATTATTAAGCTCTGCTTAAGGGCAAGTGCATTTTAGTTTGAACGCTCTGCTCCTCTCTGACCCTGGTCCCTCGCTCTCCAAATGGCCACTCACATGGGTTCAAAGAAAAATGTGATTTTTCTTTATCACCCTGATAATTTTACTACAGTCCCTAACTTGAGGACTGGGTAGGTTGTTAAATTAGGGCTATGCCTATTTTGTCAATTTTGTATTAATGGTGAACCAGTATGAAGTCTTTCAGTCTGTCTCTCTTCACTCATATTCTTCCATTTTTATCTCCATCTATCTCTCTGTCTCTAGTACATGTACTGGACCATAAAGCAGCAGCTCATTCATCACACAGTCAACGGCTGCAACATCAGACCAGGAGACCTGCTGGCTTCTGGTACCATCAGTGGACCTGTGAGTGTCTGCATGTACAGTATGCTCAGTACTTGATAAATGCTAGTTAAGATGGATTTATTTTTAATTGTGTATCTGTGGGGCGCCCCGGTAGCTCACCAGGTAGAACGCGTACCACGTGTCAAGGCTGAGTCCTTACTGCAGCGGCCTGGGTTCGAGTACGGCCCAGGTCCTTTGTTGCATGTCATCCCCTCTCTCTCCCCTGCCTTTGCTGTCTCTCTACTGTCCTGTCAAATAAAGTGAAATGCCAAAAAATAAAAATAAATTGTATGTATGTGAAGACATTCTATTAGACATGGTACAAGAATGCCCTGATTCACCTAGTGACACAAAGAATAAATTTGTTTTTTTTAAGCACACTTATGCTATCTGATCAATTCAAAAGATGCTGTAATCCAATAAAAATATATATACATAGGGGCTTTACACTTTTCAGCATCAATTTGATTTCATGTTGGATGATGCATTGCCAACAGATTATCTATAAAATAGAGAAAGTTTGTCTACCTCTCTGTCTTGTGTTTTACATGTGTAGTACATTTGTAGTGTTCAATGCTTATACTGTGTGTATTATATCTCAACAGGATCCAGACAGTTTTGGTTCCATGCTGGAGCTGTCATGGAGGGGGTCTAAGAATATCGATCTGGGAGGAGGAGAAACCAGAACCTTCCTGAAGGACGGAGATGAAGTCACCATCACAGGTTAGACTGAACTCAGCCCAGCAGCCAGATCACTGGATATTACACTGGAAAAATATGGAGTGGTTCTTATTTAAAATTGTCTTTGAAACTATATTATTAAAATAAAAAAAACATTAGTTTGTGCAGCAAAAGTGCCCAAAATGCCCCAAAATACTTAGAAACGTATGTCCCATCTTTTCCTCTGTCTAGGTTACTGTCAAGGAGATGGATACAGGGTGGGCTTCGGACCCTGCATGGGAACCATTCTCCCTGCCCTGCAGCACTGAAACACACATTACTGTTATTTATGTGGCCATCATTCTGTGGAGCATAAATACTGGAAGACACAAACTTACACACCTACAGTATCTCATCTTGCTTTGATGTTCACTATCCATGAATGAAGATGACTACAACCAAAAACTCACTCAGCTCAGTCCTCTCTCTCCCTCACACACACACACACACACACACACACACACACACACACACACACATTTCTCTTGACATGTTTCAGGCTATAGTTAATAATTGATGAGCTTTTGTCAAATTCAGTTGATGTAGTCTCAGAGCCCCGTAGAGTTGTAGAGTGGTCTTGTTATTGAAATCCTTGACGTCACAGTGTTACTGCTGTACCAGGATCAGTGTTATTGATGATTTATGTGTGTTGGCTCCTGATTTATAATAAAATCATCCCTTTAATCTCATTGTGTTTGTGTGTTTTGTTTTCCTGTCAACTCATTGTACCCATCAGATGTATGTGGTCTTTAATCACAGCTGCATTCAGAATTTCTTCCCGGAATTACTTACTCATTTAGTGATATTCTATGTTTTTTTCTCATCAATAAATCCCATGTGCAGCCCCAAACCAACAATGAATTGATCTAGTAACAAGTATTGTGTGTGTATCCAAAGCCTGATATATCTTATTCCTCTGTGCCATAGAGCTCCATTGCAGTCCAAAAACTATAAAGACACATCAATGAGCCACACTGTTGCGCAAAAAAATCAGAAAGCAGAAACATGTTTATTGCCAAGCAGGTTTTCACATACAATGTTTCAAAAAGTTTCCATCCAGGGTGGGACAGGTCACCTATAATCTTTCCTGCTCACCTCAGGGTCCTGGAAGTGTACAGGTCCTGCCAGAATGGCAGATTGCAGCCAATCACCTTCTCAGCAGAGCTAATGATACGCTGAAGTTACTGGGTGACATGTTCCTTCATTTGTATGAACACACACACTGTAGTTTATTTTGACTCAGTCCCACATACACAGTCCTGCTGCCGGAAATACTCTCTAGAGCTCCAATGTGGATTAATCCGCAGTTAAAAATAGTCCCCAACAATCATATTTGTAATGCCCTTACCCCCCATAAAGGGCAGATGTTAGTAGGCAGAAATCCATGCAAAAAATGAGGTGTTATCAATAAAAATGAACCCCCGGAAGACCAACAAAAATAATTTAGCTGAAGGAAAAAAAATCAATAGAAAAAAACAAAAAACCTGCGGCCTCACAGCGCACTGCCACCTCCTGTCCCACTAATGAAGCTTAGTGTTAGTTCAATCAGGAAGACTGACTGTCTTCATGCTTACTCTATTTATTATTTACTCTCTCTCTCTCTCTCTCTCTCTCTGTCTGTTCCCGTTTCCAATTTCCTGTGTGAGCCAATCATCTCATTGTCGTCAAAGTTTAAAAAACTGTTCCTTTCTCTGCTACTGTCAGCTGTCATTTCAGTGTCAGATCACCCCATTCACCTTTGGTCTTCATCAGAACCAGGTTTCCCAGTTGGTCCAGTGTCTAGACTCCATCAGTTCACAGCATCACTACCCCCTTAAAATATGACGGGAGTCTAATCGGCAAACACTGACTTTCTTCAACCTTGCTATTGTGCACTATGTCAGTACAATCATTTTATTATTCTTTAAGCATCTCTGCAATTAAATCTAGGCAAGGCAAGGCAAGGCAACTTTATTTATATAGCACATTTCAAACACAGAGGCAAATCAAGGTGCTTTACATAGGCAAAAAAAAAACAACATTAGAAAGACATTCAAAGCAATAAGAATAAAATCAAGATAAAATAAAATGAAATTTTAAAATGAGATAAAATGAAATGAGATACATAAAATGGAATACAATACATACAATTAAATAAAATGAAATAAAATACAGTTACACTGCAGTAAAAAGATGTAAGTTACCAATGCAATAAATGAAATAAAAGTGCAATAGAGAAACCAGTCATGCAAATGCACAGGAGAACAGCAGAGTTTTTAGATTTGTTTTGAAATTGGCTAAAGTTGGGGCGCATTTGATATCTTCCGGAAGTTGGTTCCATCTGTGTGCAGCATAGTAGCTAAAAGCAGCTTCACCCTGTTTGGTTCTGACTCGAGGTACAACCAGTTGACTGCTTCCTAAAGATCTAAGTGCCCTACTGGGTTTATATTCTTTAACGAGATCCGAGATGTATTTTGGCCCAAGATTATTGAGCAATTTATAAACTAGCAGCAGCACTTTAAAATCTATTCTATAAGTAACAGGAAGCCAGTGTAAAGATTTAAGAACAGAAGTAATGTGCTCAGTTCTCTTGGTTCTCATTAGAACTCTGGCAGCAGCGTTCTGAATGAGCCACTACAATAGTCCATTCTGCTGGAAATGAAGGCATGCATGAAATTCTCTAAGCCTTGTCTGGACATGAGACCTCTAAGCCTTGCTATTTGTTTGAGATGATAAAATGCTGATTTAGTTATTGCCTTGATGTGGCTGCTGAAGCTCAGGTCTGTCTATTAAAACACCAAGATTTCTAACTTGGGTTTTTGTCTTTATAGCTCTAGAATCAAGCTGAGCAATAACTTTCATTCTTTCCTCCTTGTTGCCAAATACAATGATTTCTGTCTTGTCTTTATTTAATTGAAGGAAATGTAATTGCATCCAGCTGTTTACTTGCTCTAAGCATTGATAGAGTGAGTCTAAGGGACCATAGTCAGCTGGTGAAAGAGCTAAGTAAATCTGAGTGTCATCTGCATAGCTGTGACAAGCAATGTTAATATTATTTATGATTTGACATAGAGGGAGCATGTACAGGTTGAATAATAGTGGCCCAAGAATCGAACCTTGAGGGACTCCACATGTCATGGTGATCCGCTCAGATTTAAGATCACCAGTGGCAACAACATAGCCTCTGCCTTCGAAATATGATCTGAACCAACTGAGGACTGTGCCAGATAATCCCACCCACTTTTCCAGTCTGTGAAGAAGTATTTCATGGTCCACAGTATCAGGGCTGCGCTCAAATCAAGCAGCACTAAAACTGATGTTTACACCTTTATCAGTGCAGTTTCAGTGCTGTGCATTGAAAATTGTCCAAAAGGCCATTTACATTAAAAAAGTTATTGAGTTGAATAAAAACAGCTTTCTCAATCATTTTTCCAATAAAAGGAAGATTAGAGATCGGTCTGTAATTATTCAAAATTGAAGGATCCAGGTTGCCTTTCTTTAGAATGGGCTTAACAACTGCGGTTTCCAGTGATTTTGGAAAGATGCCTGATAGGAGTGAGCCATTCACAATTTTCAGCACATCCATTTACAAGCAACTGAAAACATTTTTGAAAAAGGTGGTTGGCAGGGTGTCAAAACAGCAGGTGGATGAATTAAGATGGTTCACTACATCCTCCAGAGTTTTAGTATTGATGGCGTTGAATGTTGACAATCTGGCCAAATTGTTTCTGTGCAGACTCAGCAATGGTCTGGTTCCATTGTTTGACATGGAGGAATCACACCAATCAACACATCAATAACTTTCAGGGTTTTACAGTCAAAATGATCAAAGAGTGAAGAGAGAAAGAGTCTGATGTTAAACTTATTTTCATGGACATAACTTCCATAAAAAGACAACTAGTATGCTCATTAATATACCTTTTTTTGACAGAAACTGATCTGGTTTGGGTATCAGGAGAAACCGACATATCAAAGAAAACACAGAAATGGTCAGAGAGGCCTATGTCCCTAACAACAGTGCTAGAAATATCAACACCCTTATTAATAACTAAATCCAGTGTGTGTCCTTGATTGTGTGTGGGCCCTTTTACATGTTGTAACAGATCAAAAGTTTCAAATCAACAACAGAAGTCCTTGGCAGTTTTGTTTTTGGGATTATCAACGTGAATGTTAAAATCACCAGTTATGACAATCTTTTGAGATAACAGAAAGCAATTCAGTGAAGTTGTCAACAAAATTTGTAGAGGACCTTGGAGGTCTGTAGATTGTTAACAGCAGGATTTTTGGTGTACCTTTCAAAACAGTGCAAGATATTCAAAGGAGAAATCATCACATGATAACTGCTTACAATCAAATCAGTCTTTAAATATAGCAGCAACGCCTCCACCTTTCCTGTCAGGTTGAGAAACATTCATAAAAGTAAAGTTTGGAGGGGCTGACTAAATGAGAACTGGTGCACTGCTACTACTATCTAGCCAGGTTTCAGTTAAAAGCATACAATCAAGATTATAGGTAGTGATAAGATCATTAATTAAAGATGACTTGTTGGTAAGCGATTGAATATTCAACAAAGCTACCTTTGTAGAATTAGAGGGGGGGCCCTGTGCAGACTGAACATGGCATGGAATTTGTAACAGGTTAGCCAGATTTGATGACTGAGCAGGGTGCTCCATTCTCTTTCTATTGCCTAACAAGACAGGAATAGGGAAAGCTAGTGGCACACTGGGTCCTGGCTTATTGGAACATTCATGAGTGCCATCGTCCTTGTGGCCTGGACCCAACAGATATCAACAGGAGTTTGATGTTTTTTGTACACCATCAGTTGTGCTAACTGGACATGGTGTGCTTTTATCAGGCCGGGGAGACAGAGGATGATTCTTATGCCATCGAGGAGGGTGAGGAGGTGGTGGGCGTCGTAACTGAGACACGTGTCAAAGCTGGCCAGGGACTTAAAGCCAATGGTGGAGGAGGACGGCAAGAGGGAGTTAGGGGAGATAAAATAGGAGTTGGGTGGGGGAAGGGGCGGGGGGTAAGTTTGGTCCCAGCAGTGACCAGCTCTTTTATTTGGTCAGTGAACTCCAGGAGGGGAGAGGAGGGGGAGAGGGTGACTAGAGACGAAGAAGAACTGGATGGGGAGAGGGGTGTTGAAGAAAGTGAATCCTCACACCTGGTAGTTGGCATGTGGGGTGGTGTCTCTTTCTCTTGGCTCTGACGTCCCTCATGTTTTAAACTCCCTTCAAGCGAGGGCTGAGGTGGCTCCCTTTCAAGGTTTCTAGTGTGTTGTGTTATGTCTTGTCCTTGTTTTGATTGCTCTTGTCTCTTGCCCTCAGCAGAGGGAGCAGATCAGTGGTGCAAGAAGTAAAATAGGTTAGAGCTTTAGAACTTTACTCCTGACTTGTTGAGGTAAATTCTATCTGCCCTAAAAAGATGCCTGTGGTCCCAGAAAAAGTTAAAATTGTCAATAAAGTGCACTGAATGGAGGGTACATGCAGTTGACAGCCAAGTGTTCAGAGCCAATAATCTGCTGAATCTCTCAACTCCCCTTTTCACTGGTGGTAGAGGGCCACTGATAAACACCTCAGTATTCAAGGAACTGAGTGTGTTCAGCAGATCGGTAAAGTCTTGTTTCAGGATCTCTGATTGCTGTTTTACAATGTCATTGGTCCCTGTGTGCACAGTTGGGAGTGCAGCCAGAATATCTGGGATTCTTTCTGTCATGTCACAGACCATATCCTTGGGAAAGCAGTAAAATCACCCACAATTAGAGTTTGAGGCCCAGTCGTTAGCTTTCCCTTTAGCCCTTTGCTTTTAAAATTACTCTCAGTCCTAACCCTGCTGTAGGAGGATGAGAGGTTATGCAGGTCATCTGATGGAGATCCAGGTTCCTGCAGCAGTGGTGCAAATCTGTTCTCAAGTTGTACACTTTATTGTTTGAGAGGTCTGTTGCTAACTCTTCCTTCTGCAGCTTTCCACGGCTGTGTTCTACTAAGCACAGGGGTTGATGAGGTGCTCTGCCTGGATGGTAGTGCAGGCCAGCCCATAGTAGTGTTGTTGGTGTTAGCATTTTCTTGTCCACTTTTTTGAGTCCATGGTAAAGTGGTATCATTCCCACATGGTCCATTCACCTCCACATTCATTTCTAATCAGTGGATCTTAGTTTCAAGCACTGCAATTTTCTGGAGAAGTTTGTGGAAGTCGTCTGTGGAGAAGGGGGGCATCTTGCTGCTAACTAGCTTCAGCTAATCCCAGGTTTCCAGTAACTGTAGTTCAGTACAGTGAGGCAGCAGAAGGCTTGTGCTGTTTGTAGGCCACACTCGTGCAGTACTGGCAAGGTAATAAAAGTGATAAAAAATATGGTGGTAGCCTTCTGTGTCTTTCATAAATTAAAGTCCCAGTGATTTATAGTATCCAGGATCCACTGTCCATAACTTTTAGTAGAAAAAAAAAACAAGGATATCAAAAGAAGGTAAGCAAAGCGGAGAGAAAGCAGCAAAGCGTCTGCACTGTAAGAAAGCAGGAAGCTAAATCTATCCTGATTTAATTCACCAGTGACTGGCATTTTACCTTCTCACCTAAATGGAATGTACCACCTGCCCACCTGCTGTGAGCTAGACAAATACAAGCATTCCAAAAATACACAATAACAAACAAAGTATTTTTTTAAAGAAATCTAAGTTACTGCTGAATTTCTCTATAGGCACACACTCACCCAAATGAGTGCACCATCTTTAACAGAACGGCATTTACTGCAGACAACAACAACAACAACAATTTTACTGTTCCTTTACATCTTGACAGAGTCCCTCATAGCCCCATTGGGACTGTTTTTTCTACTACCTCGTTGGAGCACACACCCAAAATCCCTGACTGAGCAGATGATCTACACCAACATCACACACAAAACAACAGCAAAACAAAAAAAAAGAATTAGTAAAAAAAAAAAAAAAACATCACCACAGCAGGAAAACATTTTTTAACAAATCATAACCTTGTGAAACACAAATAAGACTACACATTTTAAATATGCTTATGTTCTGTCATTTGCATAAGCTGATTGGTAAATCAACAGATTAAGTGAAGTATTGGACTGATTTAACAAACAAAAAACCTTTTAACATTGAGAAACAGGATCTAGAGAAAAGCAGCCATTTTTCACAACACCATTTCCTCCTGAGCATTTTTGTTAATTAAAGTTTGAATAGATGAGGTGTGATGGATAAAAACCATCTCTGCTGCCAGTGACAGTAGATTAAATTGTTCTTACTGAGGCTGTTTGGATCTTTCCCACTGTCTTTCTGGCTCTCTGGACTGTCTGCATTATGGATACTGAAGTGATAGACTTGGATGAACTTACTAAGTCATCAGCGCTCTAAATGTGAATTTTATTGCTGCATTAGCTCAGTGAGTTGACAGCTGTGTGTGTGTGTGTGTGTGTGTGTGTGTGTGTGTGTGTGTGTGTGTGTGTCTGTGTGTGTTCCTAATGCATTTGTACAGCTGTATTTGCATGCATGTCTGAGTGCATAAGTAACTTGTTTGCATGTTTTCACTGCTCCCTGTTGACGTCTGTGGTTTGAAGGAATGATCACGTCCTGCAGCAGCTCCAGGGAGTCCAGAAATATATATATACATATATATTTCACATTTTTAAATCTGGTGTGTGGCAACATTCCTGCGCTGGCGTACCAGCAGAAAAAACAGAGCCATATAGAGAGATCGTCATGTGAATCACGTAGACTTTAGATAGTTCTCTCTACATGGCTCTGGTTTGCCAGAGCTGAGGGGACGGACACGGATGTCATGTTACTGCTCTTGAACAGGTTGATATTGTAAAATATTTGGAGTAGGCTATTACATTTACTCTACCTAAATAATGGATTATCATCTTGGAACTGTGGAAATTTGAACGAGCTCCCCTGTAGGTATACGTCATAAGCACACATCGACTCTCATCGCACTCCAGCTTTAAGAGCGGGACTTTTACATATAAATGAACGTCCGTTACATTCAAGCCATTGCCAGACGAGTTCACACAATGCTGATTAAGCCTATCACCACCAGGTCAATCTCTCTGTATTTCGCAGTATACCAGAGTTTTTAAATCTGTTGTGTGTGGCGACATTCCGGCGCTGGCGCATCGGTAGTAAAACCAGAGCCATATAGAGACAGAGTTGTGTCAACAGAAATTAAAAATGCTTGATCGTCACATGATTTACGTAGACTTCTGATAGTTCTCTCTACATGGCTCTGGTTTGCCAGAGTTGAGGAGAGCAACCATAGCGACGGAGTAGCTACAGCAACTAGGAGTATGGTGGAAATACCTAAGAAGCGTCCAAGAAAAGTTTCTGATGCTCCAGATAAAAAAGAAACTCTGTGTTCAGAGAAAGGATTACAGTCAAAAAAGGAAAGCCACCGATGGACAAACACAGGCAACCATTGGTGTAGCTTTTCCTCGTTGGAGAGGCTGAAAGAAGAGAAGGGACTGAAGGGAGACAGGATGTTGCGTTACTGCTCTTGGACAGGTTGTAGGAGTAGGCTATGTAGCTATTACATTTACTCTACCTAAATAATGAATTATTGTCTTGGAACTGACTGGAAATTTGAGCGAACTCCCCTGTAGGCATACATCATGAGCACACATCGACAGTGTTTGTGTAATTACTCTCACTGCTAGAAGGAAGAGACAAAAGTTTAACACTCCAGCTTTAAATAAGGTTTTGTGCTTTTACTTGAAGTAGAGTATTTTCACAGTGTGGTATTGCTACTTTTACTTAAGTAAAGGATCTGATACTTCTTCCACCACTGTTCTTTTTTTTTGGTTAAATTAACGTGGTTAGAGGGCCACTGGTAGTCTGCAGACCTAAATTGGTTAGAGTCCTGTTTAGTATTGAAAATTGCAGATTCAAGCCCGGTGTCCAGTCTGAACCTGGCATGTGTTATGGGACCTGTGGTTTAGGTCCACAGATCTGATTGTTTTGCGTTCCTAGAGAGTGTTAATGTTCCTGCCAGGAAGTGCTCCTCCCTAGCAGCAATCTCCCTGTCTCTCCTCTCCTCCCTCTCCCTCATCTCTTTAAATAACCATTCCTCCCTCTCCGCATCCTCTCGTTGTCTCCTCTCCTCCCTCTCAGCTGTCTCTCTGTCTCTGGTCTCCTCTCTCTCTATCGCCTTCGCCCCATCTGTCTGAGCTCCAGCTCACACCTCTCATCTTTCTCCTGCAGATCCCTTAACACCTCCACAACATCCACCCACCACCTTTTTGGGGTGGATGTCATGGCTGCGTCCTGTTCTGGGGTCATCACAGAGGGGGGTTCGACCACTGCCTCATCCTCAACCAACAGCCTGCCCCCAATTGCCTCATCCATCAAACTGTACCACTTCCAAGATGTAGCAGTGGTCTCACCCCCCTCTGTGCTGACCCCAGTTCTGGGGCACTTCAGGTCTTGCGGGGGAAAGACAGCAAAAAACAGACACTCCAATTTCAGATCAAACATTTGAAATGTCATTCCTTGCACATTATTTACAGTATTCAGTGTTTCCCCTATGATTTTTGTTCAGCAGCAGTGCTGTTGTGCTTACTAGAAATAGTAAATAGGCTCAAATGTATGACGCAAAATGTAAGTGATATAAAATTGTCCTCAGTTAATTTGTGTTATGAGCACTGTACACTGAGTGTGCACCAAACATTATGAATAATAAACAGTGTGAAATTTCAACAGCGGCGCTCCTAATTACGCTGGTATTACATTTCCTGGGGCTACTAACTACTTGCTCCAGAAAAAAGTAAAGTAAGTAGTTAGAGTCAATATGAGAGCATCCACATAGCTGGAGTAACATGAATGCAGTATTACACTGACATATCTTAAAGTTACCTCTTCATCAATCAAACAATAATTCACAACGTTTCACATGCTTAGGGCTGATTACCTCACAGGAATAGTGACATGTGTGAAATGAAAAGACAGTCAACCAACCTTATATTCCTGTTTGAGGTTTTCCCATTTTTTAAATAATGTAATGTAATGACACTCCATGCAATAATATCAATGTATAGAAACAACTGCAACAATATGTAGCAATGTAGGAAAATTTCATCTGACTGTGTATAACGATAGCTAGATATAATATGCATTCACTTACTCGTATCCATTTACAGGGAGGTGTTTACGTGAGTTTACATCATAAAACTCAATCTATGATGTAAACTATGTGCGTCATAAGAACATCATTTGAAATAGACTCCATACTCCACTCTTACCGAATAAATTCAGACAGACCCAAAAATCATTCAACATTTTGAGTAATAATCATGAAATGCAAGGTTGGCATCATAAAGTAAAATGCAAATGTAAACTTCCTGCAACTGAAAATACTGGCTGTGTACTATTGTAAAAAGATTGGGTTGGGCTGGTCAGTCCCGAGGTCATCTAGGCTATGGGTTGTCTTCCACAACTAGTGCAGGGGTTTATTCGAGTGTAAGCGCACGCGCACTTCTTACTCAAGAAGTGCGCACATATTTGGACCATCAGGTTTTAAAAAAGTTTGAACCTTTACACATGTGGTGGGAGCGGGAGCTTATATTGTAAGATTTAAGGATATAGCCTGACTACTCCAGCCCTGGACTTCCACCCTGGGAAATACTCACAATTTCACAATATTAGACTACACTAACCCAATAAAGGGCACACAGGTTCATTCACTAATGAAAGTCAAAGACGTGTTGTTTCCAATATCAAAACTACATAGTTTTATTGAATGTTCACAAGTAGCAAGAACCAGAAATAAACAAAAAGAAACAAAAGAACACAAGAACCTATCCTATCATAGCCAATACATGAACAGACGCACACACACACACACACACAAAGAGAGACAAATCTACACATGACCACACTTACTCACTTAGTCAAATATATACATAAACACACACTCTTTCACTCACTCACTCTGCCAAACATGAACACACACTCACTCATACACACACATACACACATGGGCCTATTTTGGCCTAGTACAACTGTAAGCAGTAGACTTGGACTTGATTATCATTTCTACATCCGGGTCGTATTTGACGCAGCATGGTTCAATCTGATTTCCTTTGATGCACATAATGGACGACAGCGTCCCATCTAGTGCAAGTCTGTTACTCTGTTTTGTTCAGGCCAATTGTTGAGAAGACTCGTTATGCATCCGCATTAGAGTGAGGTAGGCATAGAACAAGCTGTGCCACCTTCCCAAGTCTGGGGAACTGTTCTTTACCCGTTACTCGGCTCTTCCGCATAGTCAAGTGTGCCCACACCATGCCCATACGATGGAACTGGTCTTCCTCTTCAACACTCCCCAGGGCACTTTTGGTGTCAGGTATATCAGTTTCCTCCAGCATCTGGTACTCCAGAAACTCATCTGAAATCCAGTCCTGGTCCCTTGGGTCCTCAAAAGGAAGAATGTGTTTGTATCTGGGCAAAGACAATTGCAACAACATTAGTTAGAATTGAAAAAATATTCAAAAGTTAATTCCTCCA
This sequence comes from Macquaria ambigua, assembly GCA_008360985.2. Classification (NCBI taxonomy): domain Eukaryota; kingdom Metazoa; phylum Chordata; class Actinopteri; order Centrarchiformes; family Percichthyidae; genus Macquaria; species Macquaria ambigua. The sequence continues at coordinate 84,490 of VMKM01001886.1, forward strand.
TTAGTTAATGGAATTCTGTATATAAAACCTCCATAAAACTATAACTAATTCTCTATCCAAATAGAAAGAAACAACTATTTTCAATAGCAGAATCTCCTTATTTAATACCCCAGAGAGCAGTCTTTTTCACTCTGTCACAGCTGCTGGTGACCAAGTTACCTGCCATGGTCTCAATATCAATATCTCAATAAGCTCATCTGGAATAATAGAGCTGATACGTCTTTGTTGAAAACATACATAGTAGCTAGCTAACTAGTTGCATAGAAAAACCCAATGCCATTGTTTACCGTTTACCGTTTCATTCTTCTCTCTGTGCACAGCTAACATAAACTAGCTATCTGTTTACATAGCTTAAGCTCGCTTAAATTTATTCTGTACCACAGAGCATTTATTCAAAACAAATATTACAAAGTTTTTTACACCCTGGGTTTGTTAGTTAATGAATTAATGATGATGATTGATAGGTGTCCTAGTCACTTACCTTGGTTCATGCCAGGTTAGTTGGAGTGTGGCTGGCTTGCTGTCCAATCACCATCGTGGACCAATCAGAGTAATTTAAGAGCCTAAAGGCCTACTCACATAATGATAAGCAAAACCATTGACCATAATACTTTCACCTGTTCATCTCTGTTGCTGTTGCAGTGTTGTGGCATGGGTGGGTGGGTGGTTTTACAATAACTCATTTGGGGGGAATGACTGTGTTATACACAAACTGCATTTTTTTTTTTTTAGATTTGTGTTTATTGATTTTCAGTTTTACATATAAGTTGATGCAATTAACATTTGTGTTATACAAACAAAAAAACAAAAAGTACAAAAAATGAATAAATAAATGATTGACAGAGCATTAAAAACAAAAAAACACAAAATAGGGGGGAAAAAGGTTGCTTATGGATTCAATATGAAAAGATTAATTGAAGCAGTCTGCCCAAAAATAATGACAATGACTCTAGGTCGCCGAATATGGCAATCAAAGGATCAGGTTCTATTACCTGCCCAAAAACATCCGATAGAGTTTGGAAAATAGTGAACATGTGTGCCAGTGTAGCAGGGAGCTGCCTACAATGATCACAAATAGAGTCTACATTAAGATATATTTTGGCAAGTTTTACTTTGGAATAAGGAAGACGATGTAGTACCTTGAACCGTATCAGCCCATGCCTAATGCATATTGATGCTGTATGTACATTCCCCAAGGCGTCTTTCCACTGGTCCTCCGTTATGTCCAATCCCAAATCATTCTCCCAAGCAGATTTCAGAATGACTAGGGAAGTGTTCTGCAAACTAGATAAATAATCATATACAAAGTATATTGCTACTTTAGCTGAGGGATTGAAGGAGAACAAAGATTCCATGGATGTATTGTCAGGTAGTCGGGGAAAGGAAGATGTGTTGGATTTAATAAAATTGAGGATTTGGAGAAATCTGAAGAATTGAGTTTGTGGAAGACTAAATTGAATGCGCAACTGTTCAAATGAGGGGAATATTCCATCAATGTAAAGAGCTTTCATAGTTTCAACACCATTACATTTCCACAGCTCAAATGAAGTGTCTGTTATGGAGAGAGGAAAAAAGTGGTTAGGGGACAGAGGACCAAGAAGAGAACTACTCTGCCATCCAAACTATTGCCTTATTTTGCATCGTATTTTAAGGGACTGTGTAACAATTGGGTTATCTTTTGTATAATTTAAAGTCAAAGGTAGTGAAGGAAAAATAAGTGCAGCTAAGGAGGTAGGGTAACCTGACGCCTGCTCTATCTGCATCCAGGCTGGATCACTATCAGTATTGATAAAAGTACTGAAATTGTGTCATAAAAAAAATACAAAAATCTGACATGTTTTTGCATCAAATTTTACTAAATATACACACAAACATATTGATCCAAAACAATTCTTAATGTGGAAACATTAAGAATTTTGGTGGCAAAAGGGGGACCTAAACAATATTAGGCAGGTGGTCATAATGTTATGGCTGATCGGTGTACGTTCCTGTCATACATTCCATTCCATACATATAAACATACCATGACGATATTTATTCCATATATACATTCCATTCCATGCGTACATTCCATACATTCACTGTATTTCATTCAATTCCATGCACACATTCCATTCCATAGATACATTCCATCCCATACATAGATTCCATACACATTTCATTCCATAAACACATTCCATACATGCATTCCATTGTATACATACATTCCTTACCTATATTTCCATATTCCAGGAATGAATGTGAGGAATGGAATGTATGTATGAAATGGAATATAGGTATGGAAAGTATGTATAGAATGGAATGCATGTATGGAATGTGTTAGATTCCATTCCATACATAGATTCCATACACACATTCCATTCATACATTCCATTCCATATTCATTCCATTCTATACATACACTCTTTTCCATTCCATACATATCATTCCATACATTTCATTCCATTCCATATACACATTGCAAACACACATTCCATACAAACATTCCATACACACATTCCATTGCATACACACATTCTATACATACAGTCCATACATACATTGCATTCCATACATACATATGTAAGGAATGGAATGTATGAATGGAATGTATATGGAATAGAATGTAATGCATGGAATGGAATGCATGTATTAAATGTATGTATGGAATGTGTGCGGAATGGAATGCATGTATTGATTGGAATGTATGTATGGAATGTGTGTATGGAATCTATGTATGGAATGGAATGTATTGAATGTTTGTATGGAATGGAATGTGTGTATGGAATGTTTGTATGGAATGTGTGCTTGGAATGTGTGTATGGAATTGTATGTATGGAATGTAATGTATGAAACATATTAATGTAATGTATGTATGGAATGAAATGAATGTATGGAATGTATGTATGGAATATATGTATGGAATTGGATGTATGGAATGGAATTTATATATGGAATATATGTATGGAATTGGATGTATGGAATGGAATATATGAAACATATTAATGGAATGGAATGTATGTATGGAATGCATTTTTTGCATGGAATGTATGTATGGAATGGATATATGGAATGGAATCTATGTATGGAATGGAATGTGTGTATGGAATGGATATATGGAATGTGTGCATGGAATGGAATGTTTGGAATGTATGAAACATAATAATGGAATGGAATGTATGTATGGAATGGAATGTGTGTATGGAATGGACATATGGAATGTGTGCATGGAATGGAATGTTTGGAATGTATGAAACATAATAATGGAATGGAATGTATGTATGGAATGCTTTGTTTACATGGAATGTGTGTACAGAATGGAAGGTATGTATGGAATGGAATTAATGTATGTATGGAATGGACTGTATTTATGGAATGGAATGTATGATATGAATGTATGTATTGAATGGAATGGGATGTATGGAATGGAATGTATGCATGCAATGGAATGTATGGAATGAATGTATGTATGGAATGGAATGTATGAAACATTAATGGAATGGAATGTATGGAATAGAATGTATGAAACATAATGGAATGAATGTATGTATGGAATGGAATGTATGGAATGAATGTATGTATGCAATGGACTGTATGTATGGAATGGAATGTATGGTATGAATGTATGTATGGAATAGGATGTATGGAATGGAATAAAAAAATTAGCATATCTCAACAACAAAAAAATATACATAGTTCAAATAACTTCTGGAGTGTTAAGAAATAGTTTGTTCATGTTTCTACATTCAGAATTGTTTTGGATCCATGTTTTGTGTGTTTCTTTAGTTAAACATTATGCAAAAACATGTGATTTTGTTACTCTTTTATTTATGACACAATTTCAATACTTTTATCAATTATTATGGTTTATTGACTTACATAACCTTTTAGCTTTGGTTGTACAGATTTTAGGGATATGAAGAATTTGAAGATACTCCAAGAAATTACATCACAATAAGCAAAAATACCAATGTAGGCACTGGCGGATCATTTCTATTGCAGAGTTCTAAACACTGTAATGTCTTGAGAGGTCGGGATGTTTTCTCTTGGAGCTTTGAGGTGTGGGTGCAGGGAATGAAGGCAGTAAAGTGTTGAATTCCAACTTAAATTCAGTGTATTCAGTCTTCTCATAACAGGTCAACTTAATTCTTGCAAACATAAGGTAAACAAAACAAAAACAGGTATTAAATCAAAAGTCTAGTCCGCTGTCTTACTTATGACAAAACTAAAGTCCTGTTCCTCTCTGTACACCTCAATCATTGTCTTCTCTTCACAAAATACCCTGTTTCACTTCACTCCCTCCTCCTTCACTAGGGCAATCAGCTCATATGGTTCAGCTGGGCAACAACCATTGTCCTGGCTGCCCTGCTGCCTATGGGTTTTGTAGTCTTAACAGATGCCATGATGGTTTGTAGTCCTTGTTGCAACCACCGGGAGGGAATGTATATCCCCTCTATGACACTGCCTCTCATGATTTCCCCCTCCCCTGGCTTAAGTCCTCCGGCCAGGTGAAAGAGGCCCACAGGACGTCTCTTCGGGAAAGGGCATCTGCATTACCATGTTTCCGACCTGCCCTGTGAACAACGGAGAAGTTAAAGGCCTGGCTGAGAAACCACCTTGTTACTCGACTGTTTGTTTCTTTATTCCTTGCCATCCACTGCAAAGGTGCATGGTCTTTGACCAGTGTGAATTTACGTCCCATGAGGTAATAGCGAAGGGTTTCAAGGGCCCACTTAACTGCCAGACATTCTTTCTCCAGTGTAGAGTATCTTTTCTCATGGGGCAATAGCTTTCTGCTACTGTAGAGGATGGGGTGCTCCTCACCATTCTGTACCTGAGAGAGTACTACCCCAAGACCCACCTCTGAGGCATCTGCCTGAACAACAAACTCCTTGTTGAAGTCTGGGTCTGCCAGAACTGGGTGGGAACACAAGGCCTTCTTCAGACAGGTAAAGGCCTCCTCTGCCTTCTGTGACCATTTCACCATTCGGGACTGTCTTTTAGAAAGAAATTAAAAAGATGCTTGAGCTTGGAGTTATTGTAGAAAAAGTTAGGGACAAAGCGCCTATAGTAGTTTACAAGGCCTACAAAAGATTTCACCTGTCTCTTTGATACAGGGCACGGCCAATCTTGGATGGCCCTCAGTTTAGCATCCTGAGGTTTGACAAGCCCACTCCCTATTGTGTATCCGAGGTACTCAGTTTCACTATAGGCTAGCCTGCACTTGCAGGGATTTTCTGTGAGACCTGCTCCACGAAGAACATCCAGTACCTTCTGTACACAGGGCAAATTACTTTCCCAATCTGTGCTATGTATCACTATGTCATCCAAATAGGCCGCAGCGTACTCTTTGTGGTGCTGCAAGACCCGGTCCATCAGCCGCTGAAAGGTATACTGGAGGTATAAAGGTGTACTGGAAAAGCCCCTCACTTGTTGCAAAGGCTCTTTTCTCTCTGGAAGCTGGGAAAGCAGAACTTGCCAGTATCCCTTTGTGAGGTCAAGGGTTGTGATGAAGCAAGCCATTCTTAGACGGTCTATTAGTTCATCTACCAGGGGTATTGGGTAAGGCAATTGGCCTCATTTAGTTTTCTAAAGTCATTGCAGAATCGAGTTGACGTATCAGGTTTGGGGACCAGTACAATAGGGCTTGCCCAGGCACTATGGGACTTTTCAATAATTCCAAGCTCAAGCATCTTTTTAATTTCTTCTCGAATTGTTTATTTATGGGCCTCTGGTACTCTATAGGGCCGCTGATTGACTATCTTACCAGGCTTGGTACGGATTTCATGTACAGCAAGATGTGTAGTGCCTGGTTTTGCTGAGAACACATCTTGGTTACTGTCAACAAGCTCCATGCACTCCTGGTGCTGCTGGGATGACAGTTCTGGGCCCACCTTTATGTCCTCTCTTGGTGGTGCTTCTGAGTCTTTTGGGGGTAAACAACTTAATAGAACTTCTGCAGAATGCCACTTCTTCAACAGGTTCACGTGATAAGTCTGTTCTGCTTTTCTCCTTCCTGGTTGTTTTACTCTGTAGTTCACTTCTCCCACTCTTTCAGTGATTTCATATGGCCCCTGCCAAGTGGCTAAAAACACACACTCAACAGTGGGTACCAGTACCAGAACCCGGTCCCCTGGGTTGAACTCTCTGGGCTGCGCAGGGCGGTTGTAGGATGCTTGTTGTTGTTTTTGAGCTTTTCCCATATGTTCTCTGGCAATAGGGTAAATGGTAGCCACCCTGTCAAGGACAAGGCTGTTTCTCCCAAGATTCTTTAGCTAGGTCCAGAAACCCCTGGGTTTGTGAGAATACAGGAGCTCAAAGGGTGAGAAGCCTGTAGAAGCTTGGGGAACCTCCCTAACTGCAAACATCTGAGGCCTGTACTATAAAGCAGGATTTGGTGTTAGCAAGGTAACTTCAGGTTTAACTCTGGGTTTTCACTTCTTACCGGGGTAAATCGCCATGGTAACTTATGCTGATAACCTGCTCCAGAGCAGGTTATGTTCGAGATAACAGATCAACGCATACAAAAGCACCGCCTACTGACCAATCAATTCTCTTGGAAATTGGAAATTGTGTGCAGGTAGTCATACTAAGACCAGACCTCAAACCTCCTGAAACACCTACTACGACAGCACAACAACGTGAAGCTCATGGAAATACCCCATGAGCCCTCTGCAGCCATGGAGGATGGCTATAGCCCTACAATGTAGTGATGTGTCGACCATTCATTTTACATGTGACAGCTACACAGGCTCAGTATTGGACAGAAATGAGTAGTTCACCCCTTGACTGGGTCTTCAAGTCAGTCGTTCGTTTTTTACGTGACAGAGCTGGGCTCACTGTCAGAAACAGAAATGAGTCGGCCTCGACTGCTACTGCTACTGCTACTAGGCTCAGCATAGAAAACAGAAATGTTTTAGTTCACCATGGTTATGTAGTTACTATTCACCCGTATGATTCACTCACTATGATAATGAAGTCAGCTAAAAGCAGTTGCAATATGCTCCTTTACTGAAACGTGATATTTTGTATTTAGGAAAAATCACAATATTGATATAACTTTAAGACGCATTAATTTATTATTTATTTTTAATGTATAATAGTGCTATACATTATACACACCTTTACACATTATATACTTATGTTGTTGCACATATGGACATAAAGAACGTTAAATAAAAGCACACCATACAGCCAAATAACAATCACACTATAACTACAATTAAATCAAGTAAAATAACAATATTGCACTATATGCTGTCTTTTGAACTGGCTGTTCATAAGACAGAGATGGATATAAAGAACGTTAAATAAAAATAGATAACTTAAATCACACCATACAGCCAAATAACAAACACACAATAAATACAACTAAATCACACTTTAAAGTCAAATAACAATATAAGCTGTCTTAAAGACTGGCTCATAACAAATACTGAGACTGACTGTTTAGGGCCTCCTCTAAGGCAAGTTTGCATTTAGGAAGACAAGCTCTTGGACCTTTGACAGGCTGAGCCTGTTTCTTCTGTCTGAAACAATCTGGCCTGTCCTACAATTATTTAAATGTTACTAAATGCAGGTATAACACAATGTATTATAGCAAGTATTTTTTTAATATTACACATACTACTTTGTTAAACAATAAGACGCCAGGTAACACTACATCTTTAATAATCATTACAATAGATTTAAAGCCTGGATTTTATATACATTTTAATGTACATACCTCTCAGCACTGACTTCATTGGTGACCTCCTCAAAGGGATTGATCATTTCCACAGTTTTTGTGGCCATTTCCCATTCCTCTGGTGACAAGGTTGGCAGCTTGGCATTGGTGAGTGCCAGGGTGGAGATGACTGGATCTTTTACTTCAATAAATCTTTTCAACATGTAATATGTTGAATTCCACCTTGTAGCCAGATCCTGCTTCAGACACAATTGCTCCTTCCCCATCTGTTGCTGTGTGGCCTTGAGCCTGTCTGAGGCAACTGTGGCTTCTGTGGAAGTATTCAACCAAAGTCCTGACCTTTTGCACCATGTCCTGGATCTCCTTAAGAGCAGCTCTGACAATCAAGTTTAGCACATGGGCAAAACATGGTACGTGGTCCCAGTGGAGGTGGTCTCTCACGGCTGAGACAATGTTGCTGGCACTGTGACACAGACAATACAATTCTGTAGTAACCTTGGCAAGCCCTCTTGCCAGGTGAGCTGCAGTGTGTCTGTCTGTCAAGACAAAACAGTCCAGGAGATAGGAGGTCATGACAAAATCCTCCATGAAATGGCAAGTCACAGACATCAGGGCTCTACGCTTACATTTTTTCCAAGGAGTACATGTGCTCCTAAATGAGAAAATTTAGGAGCACACAAAGAAATTTAGGAGCACAGTGAAAAATGTTCAAGTATAACACAGAGTTTATTAACAAACAATTTCTTACATATTTATACTGTACTAAAGGAACACACGTCTGTGCAATAGCACATAACACCAAAATCACACATTGGCCCTACTGAGCCTACTAGACGCAAAAGATATCGGTTGTCCAGCTGCTTTTGTATGTGCAAAATACCTGGCAAGCTTAGAGGTCAACCAGCGGACCACGGCAGGAGTGGGATCAAACTCCTCGACAGAAGGCCCCTCAAGGCTGATCCTCATCAGATCTTCGGTGGTGGAGACCCCAAGGCAGCTTCTTGTGGAATTCTTCGCTCACACTGGGCGGCTGAAATGGACAGCACCAGCATAAGCTCCACCAACTCCAGTATGTTCTAGGGAAAAGATGATATCTTTCAATTTCATGTAAAGTCTTACCATTAATTTTTCAAAACCAAGGATCATACAGTACCATACATACAGTACCATACATAACCACTCAGTACTGTTGGCCTACCTTGTAATCATGCCTATAGGGGTCCTTTGTCAAAATGGTCTCCCACAGGCCACTGTAGGACCCGAAAGAAAAGAACGAATGACTCAAAAAATGAGTATACAACCACCTGTTATCACATGACTAAAGTACCATACTGAGGCCACATGATCACAGCTCAGCTAGTTTCATTCACTGATGTGGATGAAAGCTCAGAAAAATCTAGGAAGTGTACCTTGAGTTGAGATTATTTTGTCACACATACTGAATCCAATGTCAGGAATGAACTTCACTGCTCAATTGTATATACTGTATTAGAAGGGCTGACATCCAACAGAAAGTTTCACCTGAAGACAGTGAAACAAAAAGGTTAAGGGAGGAGAAGGTGAGAGCTTTGTAGATGGTTACAGTACTGTAGTGCCAGCATCCTGCTGACAATCGAAGGTGTTTGTGGAAACAGAGAGGAGAAATCTAGTGTGAGGCTCAGAGGGCAGATCTGCTGATGCAGGAGCAACTTAAAAATGCCAACTAATCACCAGTATTGATTTCCATTAATAACAGCAGAGAGGCCTTTGGTGGTCAGTGAATTAGGCTTAGCCCAGAAATCTTTGAATGAGTCTGGGGTCACGTGTCCATCAATAAAAATAAGTGCTACATGAATAAACAATTATTATTATTTTTATTGAAAAACAGCTCTTGCCTCCTTTAACATATATGAAGCTCAGTAAAACAAAGCTATATTTTAAACAATGTATGAGAAACTCATCCTAGCCTGTAATCTAACTGAATTGCCATTTTATTTCACTCATTGATTTAAGGTGGCATACCTTATGGACCAATAAATTCAATAAGCAAAACCAACAAAATTAACAAAGCCACCAAGACTCACATTGTATAAGTCAAATTAGCATCTTCCAAATCTTATGGCAAACATAACAAAATGCTCCATTTAACACTAGAACTGCCAACATTCCAATACCCCCTTGTGAGATTGACCCAGTGAGCGGTCAGGACCATAAGTAAGGAGGCAGAGGCAGGAGATAAAGCAAACCCTGCTGTGGGAATTTATTTACAAGTTGGAGACAGGAGAGCACATGTAAGTGTTACAGCATATGACATGACATTCGTCACTACATTTGTATCGCACATTAATACTGAAATAACTGCACTCAATTCGTTTAGTTAGTTTTGGCACTTGGCTGACAGCGCCACAGAATATACATTCTGAACTCCGCTCATCACCTCATATTATTGTCCTTCCCCAGGTGGCACGGCCAATCCAGCCCCCCGGCATCTGGAATAAACAATCATGAGATCGCCTGCGGAAAGTCCACACTAACGTTAACAGGAGAAAATTCAATAAAGGTTAAACGTAACAATTGCTTGTCTCTTCATTCAATTAATCATGTGCAACTATTTTACTGTGCAAACTAGAATAGTATGCTGTGCAAATATGGAAGCTCTATCTAAACGTAACAGAGACTGAGAGGACCTCCGTTACACCCCTAGAAAGGCAGAGGGGGTCATTTTTACCCCCTGCCACAACATCATCAGCAATCGCAAAGATGTAATTTCTTGAAGTTAAGTTGTTTATTTTCATCTATGTTTTTTAAATAAGAAGTAAAACTTAACAAATAACTATTTAAAATGCAGTTTGAGGTTTATTAATTTTACGCTTTATTTCATTACAGATCGAAAAGATCAAATACATTTTAAAATTCATCAATAACCTGTAGGCTACAATTTAAAAAGTGACAGGCCCTACATTAAACAATTAACACAGTTAAATGATTTAATCATTGTAGAAGAAGTAAAAGTTAAAAACACATTTTTAATAATAACATGTTCTTTTAGTTACTCTACTGGGAATAAAGAAACAGAGTGCTCTCAGATCAGGACTCCATATTGCCAAAGCAGTACAGAAATACCATATAATACATTTATAACAATTTATAACATTAAATAACAATTAAATTCAACTTATGACCATACGGGACAGAAAAGTTGTCCATGATGTGTGGAAGGAATGAGCCCAGATAGAAAAAACACACACACACAAAAAGGAAAAATGGGCAGCTGTAATACTTGCATACAGGTATAATCACTCAAACATTTACACTTTCTCCCCACATAGATAGGACAGTTTCTGAAGATCGGGGAGACTGATAAACTCAGGATACATATTATTTATTTTTTCAAACAAAACCTCTCTCAAATCCTTTCCGGTACAGCACCCATGCGTTGATTGTGGTCATGTCCAGTATATTGTAGAAGGCCGCGACTGGCCATCTTCTGGTAGCAGCTCGGGCAGAGTATTGCCTTGACATCTTGTCCATCATGTCAACTCCCAAATTTGTCCTATTGTATTTTTTGTGATATCGCGTATCTCCACCGATTTATGCATGGTACTGAGGATGCATTCTTCTTTTCCTTTCCCTGATAGATAGTGAATGTTGCCCTGTCGCTTTGCATCATTTTTGTGCCCTGCAATCCATTTTTCTGATGCGCAGAAGGTGGCAATAACCGTTTATTTATGTTGGCCAGGAGATTGTTGTTATAAGTGGGAATGATGTAAAAAAGTTGTTGGTCGTTACATTTTTCCCCTTCCACAAAAAAGGCTACATCAGTTTCAGGACCACACTCTCCCCTAGGTTCTGCGTTGCGGGGTGACTCGAATCCTTCCCAAGATAGGGATATCCATTGAGCAGGTACTCTGTCTCAACCTTAGCAGCGAGCCAGAATGTTTGGGCATGTATTGGGTAAAGGGGCAGCGCAACTTCGTGGGGAACAGCTGTTTATCAACGGTTATTTCTGCCCCTGGTTTATAGGAGGTGATGCTGTTTTGCATTAGCCTGTCTTTTCGGTTGAACTGTGGGTAGCGCATGGTTTCCCTGTACCAGTTCCTTAACATGGTGGTGCTGAAGAAGGGAAGACCTCATTCTTTTTAACAAAGCCCTCCACGTACATGTTCCTCCTGTTATACACTGCCCTGGCTAAGAGGAGTGCAATAAACACCTTCAGCTCAGCCAGGCTCAACTCTTTGCCTTCCGCTCCATCAAACACATGAATGCGCTCAGAGGGTTGTCAATGTTGCATCATGCATGTGCAGTTGGGCCAGTTCCTTCCATCAAGATGTTGTTGTTGGGTCTCTGTAAATATAAAGAGTTGGTCTAGACCTGCTCTATATGAGAAAGTGCTCTGAGATAACTTTGTTATGATATGGCGCTATATAAATAAAACTGAATTGAATTGACGATGTTTTGTGACTGTGCTCTCCCAGTGCATGGTCTGGTCTTCAGACAGTTCCATGCTTGCCATTCTCATGCAGCTCGCATTTATCCGTAATGGTTGAGCCAACACTAAAAAATATAAATATTTATAATTATAATTATGCATTATCTGCACCTAGCCCCAATTTGGTAGACTCCTGGACATTTTACAATAGTACCCACCAGATACCGAGTCTGGGCTAATCTGCACCCACCTTGGGTAACAAAGCAGGATTATCAGGTTAATCAGATATCGTTAAAAGTGCTACAAAATATCTTGTTGTTTATTATGAGCAATCATCAGCCTGGATAAGTGAAGGTTCAAGGTTTTTACAGATCCAAATCACTATCACCAAGATAACATTATAACATAATATTCTTCACAGTTATCTGACTAACTTTCTAATCCTACTTTGTAGAATATCCCCCTGGTTTCTTCTTTTGCAGATGTTTATTGTCCAAAATATATTTAAATGTAATGGCGGTTAACAATGCGATGTATTCTTTGACAGTAATGTAATGTAAACAAGATTGTGTCTAATCAGAACAGAGCTAAATCAGTCTGGTGTTGTGTTTGCTGTGTTTAACAACTACAGCATAGCTGCTATTCTTCTATTTTATAGTTGATGAAGTGAAGAAGTTGTGGAAGAATTTGAGGGACACTTATGTGAGAAAGAAGAGGAAGGAGGGGGAGGTGAAGAGTGGCCAGGCAGGTAGCAGACAGAAGAAGAGATGGAAGTATATGGAGGCAATGTCTTAATTAGAAAAGTCCACTTCATTCAGGAGGTAGGCTATAACCCTTTTAACTTACCTCTCGTTGCATTAGAAACACTGCAAGCTGTGATTTTTTACCAATCCTCTATTAATACAATATTTGCTAAGAGGATGCAGGGCCAGCAGAGTAGGTAACCTGTCTGCATTTTACTGAAAAACGAGTGATGAGGCAAAAAACAGGGCTTTTATTATTTATGTGTACAAAAAACAGTTAAAACATTTAAAGGTTTACATATTTAACAGGAACTGTTTAATGCAAGGTTTTGATATTTAGTATACTCTGTAGCAGTCACCACACAGGAGAAGAGCAATGCTGTACACATGGTTTCATACAATAGTATTTGGATATACATGTATATGTTAATGTAAAACTGGGATGAAAATTAAATGAACTGATCAGGGTAGATGCAAATTGCTTTAGGCAGCAAAACCACGGTGTACACGGTGTATATTGCCAAGGCATTTGTCCGGCTGGTGAGTTGAAGTAGTGGCGGAAGTTTTCCCGTACTCTCTGGGCCTCTGCTGATGCCCTGTTCCCCCGCAGGTTCCTGATTGGAGCTAGGATGCTCTCTCCACCATCATCTTCACCTGGCTCCCAATCGTCTGCATTCTGATTCCCCTCAGCAGAATGCAGAAAGTTGGAGAGTATGCAAGTTGCCTTCACAATACTGTCTGCTGCATCAGGGCAGACTTGCAGTCTTTGACAGTAGACCCTCCAGCGTTGCGTGACGATGCCAAAACAGTTCTCCACTATACGAAGGCGGTAATTGAAGACTAGGATGTCCTCTTGAAGGTGGCGCCCCGGATAGGGCCGGAGGAGGAAGGGCTTTATACGGAAGGCCTCGTCAGCCACAACCACATATGGCACAGGTCCCAACTCTGGTGCAGAGGGTAGGAGAGATGGTGGCGGGACATCAAGGTCACCTGTCTGGAGGGCTTTGCCAAAATGAGAGTTGGCAAAGATACCTCCATTGCTGTTGCTGCCAAAACCTCCAATGTCAATAGCCAGAAATCAGTAGTCTGCATCCACCAGGGCAAGCAAGACTACCAAGAAGGTGCCCTTGTAATTGTGGAATGGTGAGTTGGGAGGTGCCTGGATCACAATGTGCTTCCCATCCAGTGCACCTATGCAATGTGGAAAGTTCCATCGCTCTTCGAATCTCCTCGCAGTATTCATCCACAGATCCTTATTTGGACACGGCATGCAGGCTTCCTTCATGTCTTCCCAGATGGCACTACAGGTTTCCTTCACTATTTGTGCCACAGTTGAGATACCAAGGCGAAAACTTGCTGCAATTGTGGTGTAACTATCACCAGTGCTTAGAAATCTGCAAAGACATGATGAATGAAAGTATTATGTTTTATAAACTGCTTAAACAGTTAATATCGTCACACACACTCAAATTCATGACATGGACGCTAAATAAATACATTTACCATTTCGATCATAATACTTTTATGTTAATTTGCTGCCACAACCTTTTGGTGCATCTATCTCATAAATACCCTGACCACTTAAAGAGTCTAAATACTTCAAACTAAATGTCCACCATCATGTTGCAGTTTTAAAATGTTCTCATACATTGACCCCCTGATTTACTAATGCAGGCGCAAAGCAGCTGCTGTCTTGTTAATACAGTAATGCCTTTATGAGAGGTCAACTGATATTTACAATATTGTTTATATTTATTATTTTGGGTATTTTCTTTTCTTTCTGTTAACTGTTTTGTATTGGTTATCAGGGACCCCACAATTTTGAGTGTAATTCAATTTAATTCACTTAACAGGTTAATTTGAAATTCATTACTACGCAGGTAATGTTTATATTTCAATATGTACTGATCTAACATGCTTTCCAGGATCCAGTGTTCATAATTTAGTATTTTATGCAGTATTAATGTTTGTGGATGTGTTGTACGGCTTCTGCCACTAGGTTGTGACTTTGAGTAAGGTGAAAGAGTTTTGAAGCAGAAGTAGTAGAAGAAGTATAACTTCCTCCTCTGTCCACCACCTATCAGTCTCACAGCTGGGACTGTTTACAAACAAATGGGACTTTCCTCAAATAGAAAACTATTATCTTACCTCAGACATACGGCTAGCCACTGCTCCGGGTCGATCAGCTCTCTGAAATTACTCCTTTGCTTCTTCAGGCTTGGTGCTAGCTGTTGCAGCAGTGCTTCAAATTGTCTGACAGACATCCTAAAGTAGGTTCTGAAGCGGCTGTGGTACAGTTTGAGCTCCTGAACCAAGCAGTGGAACTCACTCAGTGGAAGTTCTCCTCTCTTTTTTAATATTGGGTGTACCCAGGTATTTTGTTTCTTTTTCTTATTATTAAGTAACAGGAGCATCAGGTCATAATCACTTGATGTTGATTCCATTTTTTTTTTCGGGTGGCGCAAGTTTTTTTTAGAACCTTAATAATTTATTCGCAAAATTGCGTCGTGCTTGATGTGAACCGCCAGGCACGTCAAAATTTGCCTCGTAATGATTCGCAATTTCGTACCGTTAATTTGCGTCGCTTTTGGTGTGTAAAGGCCTTAAAATTAGGTAATTATAGGCAGCATTAGCATATGTTACATTGTTACTTGTGAATATGTATAATTCATAGATAGGGTATTTGAGGTTGAGACGTAGATATTTGAAATTGAGATGAGGGCCTACCTGTCACCAGAAGCCTGGGCCTTTTGGGGGATGTTGGCTTCTCATCCTCAGATGACGATTCCTCATCAGTACTCCTCATCAGGTGAAAATGACGGGTCATTGATCTCCACCGTTATCTCTCCGCCATCCGATTCTCCCTCACTCATGTCCTGGAGCATTGCCAGAACTTCTTGGGCATTCATCCTTCTTCTGCACCAGTTCATGTTTTAATTTATCCAAATCTCGTTCGCCTATCTAATTGATCTAGCTTGTGATATGGCAGCCTACTTATCAAAGACGTCTGAACAATTGCTAAGCATCTGGACGTGACACAAACGCTGACCACTGGCTAATACAGCGGTTTCTATGAGGGGTAAAAATTACTCCATAATATCATCAATATCATATTTTTTTCTTTTTATCCCACAACACCCATAATTCAGCAGATGATTAATAACACAATTTTGGGAAAAGTCAGGAACTGAGAAATGTAGGGGTTTTATTTTAACAGAGTTACATGCATTTGAAAAAGTGAGGGGGGTAAAAATGACCCCCTTGGTGGTTCTAGTGGTCAAACAAATATATCAGCCACTCTCTGTTTGAAATAAGAGCTAATAAATGAACAGTTATTATCAGCTGCTACTGAATGAACAAACTAGGTAATGTTATGTATTAAGGCGTAATTGCGGGGCTCTGTCATCCCGCGGCACACGTTGGGGAGGCGGCAAATCAGGCGGTCTGGTTGGACCCAGACTGGGCAAGAGAACTGTGACCGGCGGTGACTTCAACGCTTCAGTATCATTATTGTCATCATTACCAAGGCGACTGTTACGTCGTTCAGCTTTCTGAGACATATTATTGTTACGGTGCGTAGTTCAGGCAGCAGGGAAAAGGACCCAAATGCAGACAAACAGGGAGGCTCCAGCAGTTCTATAATTGATTTAACAAAAATAGCTTACACGCAGGTACAGGTTGGCAGGCAAGCGGTAATTGGCAGGTTTACGGGAGACAGAAGCATGGGAAAAACATCCAAAAACAGGAACGAGAAACTAAGCACATGACAAGCAGTTCACAAGCAGTATGAACCCACAGAGAACAAAGGAAGGGGACCAGTATAAGTAGGGAGTGACTGATGAGTGAATGAGGTGCAGGTAGGAAGATGGGCAGGGAAGCTCAGGTCTGAGATCAAAGTCTGAGGGCATCTGATGGACAAATGAAACAGCACTGAGAAAACACAAATCTGGCAGGAGAGGAGTTACAGGGAGACAGACTATGACAATTATGTCCAGGACCTGCATTCTGACATAGTGTTTATGTTTTATAATCAGTCTGCACACTCACCCAGACACACAACTGGTGCGACAGAAACTGTAAAACTATGGTGAAATTATCAATAGTATTTGAATTTATGGCATAGTTCTGAGTTAACGTAGCTGCCCCACGTTGTTTTTACTTTATTTGTTTAATTTTAGCAGCCTGACTGTCAGGGTATGGAAACCCACTGGGAACTTCCGGCCGCTGCTCCAATGATAGGTGCTGAACAAATAGACGGAGGACTGGAGGTGCTCTGTTTTCCATTCCGTCTGCTCTTCGCTCCGACCATTCCATTTAAAACACATTGGTTCCTATGCTATGATCTGTGTTTAGTACAACAATGCCAGGTGTGATGAACGCTAAAAGATTCCGGGCTTTGCTTAAAACATCCGGGGCTTAAGCCCTGTAAACCTGCCCCTAGCACCACATATGCAGTGAACTGTGACATACATACTGTAAGTATTCACAGACTTCCATTTACCAATGTATATGGACTGCAGATTCAATGGAAAACAGGAGAGATTTTTATATCAATCTAGAAATGAAAACAGGGTTTGTTTACTCTTGTCACTTGTTTACTTAAGGAAAACAACAGGTTGGAGCTGAAAAACTCTGACTGAAAGCTTACATTAGCCTGAAGCGGACCTTTACTTCGGTAAGTTAACTGGAGGCCAGAGTGTGTGTGTGTGTGTGTGTGTGTGTGTGTGTGTGTGTTTGTTTATGGTAATGAAGGAACATGTCACCAGTGCAACACTGTGACTCATTGATGTGTTTTAATGGCTTTTGGACAACAATGAAGCTCTATGGCACAGATATGTCAGGCTTTAGATACACATAAAATACTTGTTAGAAGGATCAATTCATTGCTGGTTTGGAACTGCAAATGGGATATGATGACAGAGAGAAATAGGGACCACTAGTCATCAAGGCTGTTGACAGGTCCCAATCAGAACGTGCCACGTCACAAGCCCCGCCCCCTCGGAAGTCCCGCCTCATCCAATCAAATCACGGTATTTGTCACCGGAAGTCCCGCCCCGTCCAATCACCTTAATTCCCTCTCTTTTTCAAATTTTGACAGCAACACAAACCCCCAGTTAACACCATCTGTGAAAACAGCAGAGCGGGGGGTACAGAGGGTCATGTCTCCTGCAGAGAGGTCCCAAATGGTTCTTGGGAAGTCAAGACAACAAGAAAACACTGGGCTGTGAAGAGAAGCAGCTCTGTCTTTCCCACAGAAGTTTCTGTGACATACTGACAATCTAACAGCCAACACAGTTAAGGCAGACACCAGAGTTGCTAAGTCAAAAAAAACCTAGTCTAATGCAACATGGTTTAAAGTGAAATGTGTTTCATGTGAGAGCACAACAGTATGGACTTTAGTAAATCCCTCACTAAAGACTGGGTCTATATATTTGTTCAGCACTGATTTCAATGAGAGATTCAGAGTTAAGAGGTGTTACAGGGGGTCATGTCTCCTGCAGAGAGGTCCCAAATGGTTCTTGTGTATTTGGAAAGTCAAGACAACAAGAAAACACTGGGCTGTGAAGAGAAGCAGCTCTGTCTTTCCCACAGAAGTTTCTGTGACATACTGACAATCTAACAGCCAACACAGTTAAGGCAGACACCAGAGTTGCTAAGTCAAAAAAAAAACCTAGTCTAATGCAACATGGTTTAAAGTGAAATGTGTTTCATGTGAGAGCACAACAGTATGGACTTTAGTAAATCCCTCACTAAAGACTGGGTCTATATATTTGTTCAGCACTGATTTCAATGAGAGATTCAGAGTTAAGAGGTGTTACAGGGGGTCATGTCTCCTGCAGAGAGGTCCCAAATGGTTCTTGTGTATTTGGAAAGTCAAGACAACAAGAAAACACTGGGCTGTGAAGAGAAGCAGCTCTGTCTTTCCCACAGAAGTTCCTGTGACATACTGACAATCTAACAGCCAACACAGTTAAGGCAGACACCAGAGTTACTGAGTCAAAAAAAAAACCTAGTCTAATGCAACATGGGTTAAAGTGAAATGTGTTTCATGTGAGAGCACAACAGTATGGACTTTAGTAAATCCCTCACTAAAGACTGGGTCCATATATTTGTTCAGCACTGATTTCAATGAGAGAGGTCCCAAATGGTTCTTGTGTATTTGGAAAGTCAAGACAGTAACAAGAAAACACTGGGCTGTGAGAAGAAGCAGCTGTTTTCTCTCCACAGAAGTTCCAGTGACATACTGACATGGTGACAAACAACAGGGTCAAAAAGACCAAATGGCATGACAAGATAAAAGACGCACGCTAGTTTGTTTATTGCAACGCCGTGTTTGTTATGAGAGTGCTACGGTATAAAATACGGGCCTGAAAACCCCTCAGGAGACTCACTCAAGACTGAAGACTGAAGACGCAGGATGGACAGCGGTAATAATATTTATCCTATTCTATCGTCAGTATTTTCATCAAGAAGAAAATATTAGGTCTAAACAACAAAAACCTATTTTATAGAAATCACGATCGATATTCACCCGGCTCCAAGGAACACAGACCTGTTACCCTGTAAGTGAAGCCTTTAATAATATATATATACATATATCTGTTAATTCAATTTTTCCTACAGCTTAGTACTTAAAACCTATTTCTTTATTTTCAACAGTTACTTCAGAAGAGCTGGAATGTTTAACCTTCTCACAGACAACTTATAGT